>SADC01000487.1:0-98832 GCA_004194705.1 Ditylenchus dipsaci
TCTAAGCCTCAGCAAAAAAAATACGAAAAACACAACAGGGGAGACAACGCGCGAGAAATCGCTACCCATTAAAGAGATAGGTCCGAATTTTTTTATCTATTCTTAACAACAATAGATTTTGAAGCAATTTTGGCTGTACATAAATGGAAACTTTGACTACAAGACTTTTTTTAATATTCCTAAAAACACATGTGGCACCACACCACTATTCATCCATTCTTCGGGTATATCGAGGGTGACCAACTTTCCCGGTTTTCCGGATTTATGGATTTAACGGAAATTTAAAAATTGAGTGGTCACTATGGGCATATCGCCTACACAGCTCTTTTTCAAGTTTTCAATTATGTTGTCTCAATTCCTAAATTTGAAACTTCTTTTGTAAACTTGTTTGAATTAAAACTTATAAAACTGGAAAAATATTAAAAAAATGATAAATAACGGTTAATAACCTAAGATACAGTCGAATTCGAACCTGGCTAACACGTCATCCAAAAAGTTCGTTCCCGCCTGGATCGCGACACACTTTTGACCTTATTTTTAGACTTTCATTAACCCTGTTTTGACAGTCTGGTCCGAAAATTGCGAGAGATACCGATTTCTCCGATCTCTTTACACCAGATTATCAAAACAAGATTAATATAAAAACTGTCAGACCCATAAGCGGGAACGGAATTTTTAGGGTTTCCTTAATGGGAGCGTGGACTGTAAATAAAAAAAAATTAGTAAAAAAGAGCAAAAAATAGATTTGAAAAAAATAGGAAATCTGAAATTTTAAAATTTTCGAGATTTCTATGCACCTAAAAAACCAACATGGAGTGGCTACCACCTGTAGTAAAGCCACTTTTTGTCATTCCATATGTTTAGTATAATTTCGTCTACAAGCTTAATTTTTCAACAGAAACTGTTGGCTGACCTGCAGTGACCTAGCAAAGAAGAGCACTCCATAACTTTTGCCCAGTGCAAAGATGGCTGTGGAACTGAAACAACAAATATAATTAGTCTAACGTAAGAGCAAATCCACCTGAACATGACAATCAAGCGATTAATCATAGGCAACTCATAGCCCACCCTGTCAATGATAAATCCAGAAAAGGGTTGACAAATATCTGCAACAGGGCTTTTGAAGCGAACAGCCAGCCTAACTCTATCTCCTCGTCCAAATAATCGAATGAGCCACCTGAAATGCAATTCCATAAATTAGATCTATCACTATCTCTCTCGATAGTGATCACCCAAAAGGTTGTTCCCACCTCGGTCCGACACTTTTTTTAACTCAAAGTTTGAAGGCTTTTGCCAGTTGTCTATATCGCCCGAATATCGCAAGGATTCTGATTTCGCCGATCATTTATGTAAATGGCAACGGTTTTGCCAAAAAGACCCGCGGCTCTTTCCATAGTGATCAAAATTTGGTGATGATGGGTTCGTAATGAAAATTTTTGAAAAAGGACATTTGGGTAAAAAAGGACATTTTGACCATTTTTGAAGAAAAAGGGTCATTTTATCCAGTGCTTATAGATATTTGAAGCGAAAAAAAAAGATTTTGACCTAAAATAAAAAGAAAAAAAAATAAAAAAGATTGGAGTCCCGAAAAAAGGACAAATCTTTTAAAAAGGACAATACGAATCCTGCCTAATTTCCAAAAAAAGGCGATCACTATGGAGAGAGCCGCGGGCGTTTCATCTTGCAAGGATTCCGATTTTGCCGATCGCTTTTGAGATAGATGAATAGGATAGATGAGGATAAAGAGATGATACAGATTGATATAGTTTTGCCATTTTCAACGCAACGCTCCATATAAGATACTCCCTTTTTAAGTATTTTGGGGTCTCATATGGAGCGTTGAGGAAAAATGGCAAAACTATGGAGGTAGGATAAATGGCTAAATTTGCCATTTTCGCCGCGGCTGAAATGGCTGGAAAAAATGCTAATTTTGCCATTTTGACCACTTTCCAGCAGCGATCATATTGCTGTTTTTGTGTAGATTATCATCGTTTGGATACATTTCAATCATCCATCATGATCTTATTCGCATTTTCGTAAATTCCTGTAAGATAGAACGATTGAATTCTTGCATCTTGCATTCTTCAGGCAGTTAAACATGGAAATTGCTGGAAAGCGTGGTTGGTGCTTGGTGTTTGCTTGGAAAGGAGACAGATTGGCTTTCCAACTATCGACAACACCAACAGAGACTTTGGTCAGAAAGATTCGACATGGCGCCTCTCGACTGATGCGTGCACTCTAGCTAGCAAAGACAGTATGGGTCGCCGACTTCGACAGAAGAAGCTAAAGGAAGTACTCAGAAGTATCGACAATGATGAGATGATCGTGCCCGACTCGACTAGAGAAACGCTTAGATGGAGAGCGCTTTCTTTTTTGGGATTCACGCGAGCAAGAGCCAGGTACGATAATTGCATTTTTTGTTGAAATGATTTCCCATAATTAGAAAGCACTACTATTCGGATCTGGATGTCCAAAGTGCGAGAAGCGCTGCTGGAAGAGACTGAGTTCCTTTCTTTTGACGCCACATACAAAAAGTCAGCTCGGGGATTTTACCAAATCTTTTGCGTCTATGGTCGGCTTGATAGGAAGTTCTGCCAATAGCCTGAGTGTGGATGCGGAAGAAAACTAGGATGGAATATCCAGAGTGTGGCTCGCAATGTTCCGAAAGCCTGTATCGGATAACCATATTCGATATGCAATGGCAGGTGGGCTCTTATCTATTCAGAAACACGTGTTGACGCGTTGCATGAGTACATGTTATAGACTTCGAAGGACGCCCTGATGAAGCACTGCAAGAAATGTCCGAGTACCATCGAGTATTATCAAGGCTAAACTACCAAAATTAAATCGAAATGTAAAATATCAAAGGGAAAAATTTATAAAAGGGTTTTTGTATTTGTACTACAGTCGACGCTCTATATAAGATACCCCCAAATCTTAAAAAGGAGTATCTTATATAGAGCGTTGCGGGTAAACATGACAAAGCTATATAATTTCTCAAAAAAGATTGGCGAAATCGGAATCCTTGCGATATTTCCGACTAGACTGACGAATCATATTTGGCAAAAGATTTCAGAAATCAGGTTAAAAAAGTGTCAGACCCAAGGCGAGAACGAACTGTAGGGGTGTATCCTATAGAGAGTGTCGACTGTATATATATCCTGAAATATACTTTTGAAATGCTATTAATTAAGTTTACTAAATCACGGCGGTCTATTTATATTAAAATAAATTATTGTGATTAGGTGATCAATGTGATCAAGATGACCCTAATCGTCATTAGCATGCCTCACACCTCACAGGCACTTAACCCACAGGGTGACCTAGGCATATTTGCAACAAAAAAAATTCAAACCGGTACTTCTTTAGTTTACATCACACCTCAAATTTTTCGATTTTCTTGCAAATTTTGTTTGAAATTTTTTGTTTGCTCGTTCATTTTTCATCCGTCATTTTATCCTTTCCGGTTTCAGTATGAAAGAACTTCGAAGCTTCACTCTCTCAAAGCTCTACAACAAGTTGCTCAAGTGGACTGATGAGGATTTCGTGGAGTGGTTTCAACATCTCAAACTCCTTCACTCGTTTCGAATTGCGTGCGTGGATCCAAAATGCGCCTTCGAAGCAAAAAGAACGATGAAACTTATAATCACAGCGTCAATTTCGTTGATCCAAACACCGGTGCGCATACTCAGACGATCGAATCTACATACAAAAAGTTCAAACGAAGACACAAACAAGAATTCGGGACTCATCGATCAGTATTTCGCTCTTATGTATCAGATTTTGTTTGGCGAAAAAAATTCTCTGGTCCTGATGTTATGTTCAGTTTGTGGTCTCAAATGTTTTATATGTATGTTTGCGAGTAAGGGAATAAAAAATTTGCAAGAAAATCGAAAAATGAGGTGTGATGTAAACTAAAGAAGTACCTTCAAACCTATACTTTACTAAATTATTATTTTTTTTTTTAAATTTAGAAACAAAAACAGGGATTTTGAACAAGACAAAAATTAACATTCAATTAAAATTTAAAAAATAGAGGGTGTGACATTTCTGAATAAGTACCCATATTCCGCCATGTGGCCATCAGCCAACCCTAGAAAAAAATGACCCACCAGTCATAGTGACCACAATGGTGCCATTCTTGAGCCTGGTAGTCTCGTTGTGATAGCCCACATACTCCACTTCGTAGGCGTGAATGTCTCTCAAATATTTGGGGATGATGGGCACTATCACCTAACACAACATAAATTATTTATCGAATGTCAAAAATAAAAACACTTTGCCTACCATATACAGCATATTGTCAAGGAGCAGGGCTATAGACACAACCACAAGCACCAGTTTCTTTTGGGTCTTGGATTGCTGGTGTGTTTTTCCAAGCCATTTGCTGACCCATTCAGTGTTGCGGTTGAGTATGGGAATGTTGAAAACCCATGATACACAACGGATTTAACCTAAAAAAACTTTTAATTAGGATGGTAAAAATGCAAATTGAAAAAAACTTATAAACTTCAGCTTATTTTTGCACAATTTTATTATGCTTAGGCGGCAAAATTTTAATGACCCGGCGCTGCAGCCGGCGCCGACGGTGTAAATGAAAAAGCGCCGACGCTGGCGCTGGCCATTTTTTATTTTCGGCGAGCGTGCAAGTATGCTTAAGAGCTGTTGAAATCCAAAAGAAAAACTAAAGCTACAGTATTTAGTTTTTTTTAACGGCCTTCTCTAATAAACTACCCCTACATCTTAGCCCAGAATCAATATTTTGCAAATCTGTTTTTGCCAAGCAATCTGCAAATTCCACTTTTTAGATTTCGGTTGAGAACCAAAATTTTCAAAATCAAAATTTTCAAAAAAAAAATCAATTTTTAAGGAATTGAAAAATAAACAGCTTCAAAAAGTACAGGTTACTTAAAAAAACATAGAAATTTTTGTTTCTATTGGTGAATTTTTAATCTGCACTCTTTTTTTCTGCTTCTCATTGGTGCTTTTACTAGCTTTCTCTTTAATTTTTGAAATAAGTACGGGTTTGTGACAGCTTTGCAAAATATTGACTCTAGGCTGAGATATAGGTTTTAAAGTCGAGGGGGCCGCCTTTTAGAGGAAATACGGTATAGGATATCTGGCAGCCTGAAAAAACTATGAGCCCAAAAAATAGTCGTATTAATCCAGATGATTCACTTGTGCCACAGACTTTTGAAATTACCCGCTTTTTTTTAAATTAAATTTAAAACAAGCATAGTCCAAATAGCTCACCTTGTTTGCCCAAATGGAGTGGATGTTCACTTATGCTTTGAGAGAATATCCAGCCAACTAACAAATGGTAGGATAGCAATAGGAGGATGGGGATTTGAGGAGGAAGAAGGCAATGATAGCCGGGTGGAGTTAGTCTTTTGTTTCCTCCAAACAATCCCAAAACAATATCGAATTTTCCTCTTTTTTAACAAAAAATAGAATCTTTTCTTGTGAGCTAGTAGTATTCTTCTGGGACTACACCCCCAACTTGGTTAGTGAACAATGAATAAAGATACTTTTGGGAAGACCAAAAAGTTTATTGATCCATTTGCGCTTGCCCCGAGGTTCCATTACTGTGATTAGAAAGGCAATTTGGAGAGCGGGTGTTGAAATCTGGCTTCTAATAGAATTTAAGGCTGAAATCAAGAAATTCACATTTATGAAAATATCTTATAATTTATTACAACTTTTTTAAAGACGCAAAATAATTTGATGGTTAAGAGAAAGGCACACCTAAAAAATACACCCACACCCAGACATGTGCACGGGCCGCCCGGCCCGGGCGGGCGGGCGGGCCGTAGTTTTTACGGCCCGGCCGGCCGGGCTCATAGATTTCGGAAGTGGGGGGCGGGCCGGCCGGGCCGGGGTAAACTTGATCGGGCGGGCCGGCCCGCCTCGGCCGCCCAATAAATAATTTTCAAAATTCCGTTTCTTCAAAATCACCCTTTTCAAAATCCCGATATTTTTCAATGTCACACATTTTCAGTCGTTTCCAACTTCTTTCTCACTCATCGCCAATTCTTCTTCAGAAGCAAGAGCAGACGATGAAAGGGAGGATCTTTTGGTCTTGACTATGGAAAACGCCTCAAGGACTATCTATGCATCACACTTAAATTTCTTCGATGAGCAATGCTGGGTATAATTTTCTGGCCGCCTATCCCCTCATTCGATGCTCGAATATTTTTTAGGAACTTCCAAACAATTTGTGCGGTAATGTTCAGATGTGGACGAGAAGCCAGGATTACAACCAAGTCTGAAGCCATTTGGTCGAGTCACTCCGTATGTTCTCCATCTCTGATGACCTCCTCTCCCAACTCTGCTGCATATCCGATGAGAGCGCCAACGTTAACGAAGGCTCTGAATGTGTTTAAACGGAGAGAGTATGTCTATAAGTTTTTTGCCGAAAAAAATCTTACAGATTATTAAGATATTCATTGCATCTGCCACCTCCGCCGTCGCCACCAACACAATCGACGCGATGTTCTTGCTTGATGTGGACAATGAGGAAGCCGGCTTGACTGATGAAGTGATCGTTAGTTGATGAAGAAGTTTTGATGTCCCCAAGAATCTAGGCCACTTATGGAAGAACAATGCCGCCGAATTCCCTGAACTCGTCAAGCTCGCCCTCAAGTTGCTCCGTATCCCGGCATCAACAGCTGAAGACGAGAGGATGTTCAGTAAGCTGCGCCAGCTGGTGAAGAGAACCCGTGATTTCTTCAGTTTGTATTGGAAAGTCTTTGATTGGAAGAGATATTGTGTTTGAGTGATATGGTGAATAAAGATTTGATTGATATTTGAATGAAATTATTTTAATGACTTTTGTTTTCTGTCCCCACATATATAAAGAACCGGGCTTTGCCGGCCAGCCCGGCCCGGCCGGGCCGGGCTTCACTTTAAAATTTCCCGCGGGCCGGGCGGGCTCAAGAAAACATTCGGCGCCGGGCCGGGCCCTAAATTTCCGGCCCGTGCACATGTCTGCCCACACCCTCAATCAAGACTAACCTCCCAGAATTTGCCTTGGTCTCCCAAGCTGATTTTTACGAATTTTTCGTTATTTTTTATACTTCCTATTTGCATGAAAAAAATGGTCTAAACTGGGTTATTCTGAGCCCTCCCAGTTATTCTGTGCCCAAAACACCCTAAAATGGTGTTTTTTCGATGTTTTAGCATTTATAACGTGTAGAAAATATGTTTTTTTAGGGCGCGGCCTACCCATTTTTAAATTTTTTACTAAAAATTGACTTTTGCCTTGGGGGACCAAGGTAAACCGCTCTGAAAGGGTAGTGACCAAAACAGGGTAGAATATTTTTACGTAAATAAAAAATAAGGTATCCAGTCACCCTCCAGCACTCTTACCTTAACTTACAAGGCGTAAAGTCGAATTTTGGCCAAAAATGTTTTTTTAATGGTCGGCGCGCTTCAAAAACACGTTTTCTACTGTTAAAAGTGCTAAAACATCGAAAAAACATCTTTTGGGGTGCTTTGGGAGGACACTGAATAACCCAGTTCGGCCATAAAAATGTTACTACAGTCAAACCTCGATTTAACGACTCCATCTCAAGTTCGTGGACTATGTAATACCTATCGATGCCAACATACAGAGTGAAATAGCCAGCTTTCTCAAGATCCTTGAGTTTTTTCAATTCTGAGGCTGACTTTTTTTTCTTCTCTTTGCTTGGAAACTTTTTTAACCCCATTTTTTGAAATAATTTATCGATCTGTTTTGACAGTCTCTTCGCAAATATCGTAAGGATTCCGATTTTGCCGATCGTTTTTCAAAAACATAAAGTTTTCGCTTTTAAAAAATCAAAACCTCGATTGAACGACTCTCTTTTGAAAATTAGAGGGTCATTAAATCGAGGTTTTTGATTTTTAGTAGCTAAACTCTAGATTTCTGAAAAACGATCAGCAAAATCGGAATCCTTGCAATATTTGCGTCCAAACTGTGGAAACAGGACTGACAAAGCGCTTTTTAAAATCAGCTTAAAAAAAGTGTCGGACTCTAGGTGGGAACAAACTTGAGGTGGGGGTCGTTAAATCGAGGTTTGACTGTATTTCATTTAAAAATGCAAATTAAAAATATGAAAAAAAAATCCGTAAAAATGGTTCTATGCACTATCTTTGCCAAAATAGGCCTTGGTCCCCCCTGCTGTTACGATTTTATCCCATTTCACTATAATGTAATAGAACAGTTTGAAAAATGTTTGAAAATGCAAATATAAAAATCGAAAAAAAAATAATTCCGTAAAAACGACTTGTGGGACCAAGGCAAATTTCTGGAGGGTTATTGTTAAATTGAGTGCGGGTGTATTCTTTTAGTTTAGCCAAGGGAGGATATCATTTTATCACGCTATTCTAGAGTAAAAATTTTTTTTAGTGCTGGTAACCCCAACTGACTTGTTTTTAATAAACTGATTGGGGTAACAAAGCGAAATAAATTTTATCATTGTCTAATTTCTAAAACGGGAAAACGGCGAATTCATATACATCGAATTCATATACACCGAATTCATATACAAACGAATTCATATACATCGAATTCATATACATCGAATTCATATACATTTTGGCATTCTATTTCTAAGTTTTGAAAGATGCACCGATGGTCCAATTTTGTTTAAGTGTAATATTTTAGGTGCCTAATGAATACAAGCTTCTTGATGGCGAAGAATTCCTCAAATACGACGGGTGGACAATGATGAGGAATACTGATATTTTCAACCAACCGTTGCCTGGAATTGCTGCAGTCATCAACAAATGGGGAGGTGACGGTACCTTTGATGTAGTGCCAGTGCTTTTCGAACCAGCTCTGGATCATCTTCATCCGCCTTGCTCAATTCTTATGCACCGATGGTCTTTTGGCCTTATGAAACATCGCCTGCAATCATCGTATGAGTTTGTGCTAAAGGTTTTGCTGGAGTTGCGCCCAACAAGAATCGCAGTTGATTTTTGAGATGGCTGAGTTTAGTGCATTTAAGGTTATATTATACGATTAATTGTTATGACCGACTAATTGATTCGTTCAGAAAGTGTTTCCGAAGATTCAAATCAGAGCCATTTGCAATTTTGCGTTTTCTCATTTGAGTTTTCTCATTTTCCATTGCAAAAGTCCATTGTGGTGCGCAAAGTCTACGAGAAAGGTCAAAAGTGCTTTTTTAGGAGTTTACCACGACAGCTGAACAGTGATGACTGCGGTGTAATCTACGCGCGTCTTTGCAGAGCGGGCATCCGGTGCGTAGAAACTTTTGACCCTTTTTTTGCAATACAAAAAGGTCAAACGTCCCTTTACCATTATACCTTGTATTTCCTCGTGCAGCTAAGTTTAGAGATTTTAAAAATCTGGTGTAATGGGCATTTTTTGATGTGGTGGGGACTTTTGCTTGCCCCATAGATCAGATTAAATTTTTGCTTGAAAAAAGGCGAGGCTGCTTTTTCCAATAGACTTGGTGCTGTGGGAAAATTTGCTGTCACTCGCGTAGCTAAGCTTGTTTTGTTGATCATTTTAACTGTGATTCTTAGCAACCTTCTTGATAAAACAAAACATGCATCTACTCTGAAAAAGTAATGAATACGGTTCATTTCCAGTACGTCCTACAAGGTGTAATCTGACAGCTAAAGCCATTTTAGAGTCGAAGCCGTGACTAGAATTCTCGTAAAAAACGAAAATTCAATTTGCAGTGTCGCAAACAGAATGCCAAAAGTATATGAATTCGTGTATATGAATTCACCTAATGCCTTCTAAACAGTCGAGTCAAAATAAGCCTTGTTTTTGGGTGGTTTTGGGCGCAAGGTAGGCATGTCTTACTTTTGGTATTAACCGGGAAGGGTAATAGTGTTTTTTTTTTTCAAAAAAGGTCAATACTTCAAAATAGGTCACTCCTAATCTGCGCTGGTCTACTCCGAAGTTAAGAATTTTTTACTTAGCCAAAAAATAGACAGGCGCCCTATTCCTTTTTACTACCTGAAGCGAACTGTGCTACTTGTACACCTTTTCCGAGAAACCTTGAAAATGGTGATGTAAAATTGAGAGTGTCGCAAAACCAGGCCTACAGTAAATCCGTTACGGTGACACGCCATAGACCCTTAGTTGTAAGAATAACGATAATTTCGCCATAACTAATTGATACAAATTAAAAACGGGGATACAAATAAGTTTCATAGTGACATAAAATCGAGACACGGCTGTAATCTAAAATAACACGCGAAAATGTGGTTTTAATCAGGGCTGCTTTTCTGTTCGACAAAAAAATTTAAAGGACCATGCTCAACGGTGTTCTTGTGGTCCCCGCCAATTCAAAATTTTTTCCTAATTGTTTGATTTACGAACGAATTTTTTTATTGAGTTTTTAACAAAATTAAACTTAAAATAAATACTTGGCCTGTGTTATTAGAAAACCAAATTAAAAAATCTGAACAAAAGATCAACGATTAGGAAAAAATTTTAATTGGCGGGGGACCACCAGACCACCGTGAGCATGGTCCTTGAATTTTTTCGACCCTACTACAGGTCTTTGCACGTACCACTTTTTCACGGCCCGGCCAGATACTTTTTGAAGCCCCCCCCCCCCCTTAGTCCCCTTAATTTTTTTCCGGCCCGGGCCGGCCGTGCACAGGTTTGCCTAACTAACTACTTTACTAAAAATATGACCCCCAATGATTTTCACTTTTTCAACTTATGTAAAGGGTGCCCAATATATATTCCCAGGCCAAGAAAAAAGTGCGTGAGACAGTTATCAGTCAAAACTTCCGTAGGATGGCCTGTTCCGAGCCTGAGGGCTACGCCTAAACTCGTACAGCGATTTTGAAAAGGTCAGATGTATGGGGGGGGGTTATTCGCTACTACGCCAGTTTTTCGGTAAATTTCGGAAAATTTTTCCGTCTAAAGAATGAAATTACAAAAATTTTGTATGTTAACTTTAAAAAAAAATGTCGGAAAGTTTTTTCGAAAACGTCAACTGTAACGCCACCCTGGTTTTTATCCAAATACTTTGATCACTACAATTACCCAAAAATAATTCACATTCATGAGAATTTTTTCTTTAAACAACAAATAAATCTGAGAATTTTATTTTATTTTTTTTCAAAGCAAAGCAATGCTTAGAGTCAAACAAAAAGAGCAATATTTATGGCTGAACATTGTTTTGCAAGACATACACCCTTGTCAATTTGAAAGAAAAATATGTGTTAAATATATTTATCGAATAATTTTACGCCTGCAAAGCCATTTTAGTTATTAGTCAGGATTGTAAAAATATTTTCATAGGTTCGAGGACTATGTATACCTATCGATGCCAACATACAGAGTGAAATAGCCAGCTTTTCTCAAGATCCTTGAGTTTTCAAGTCTGAGGTTGACTTTCTTTTTCTTCTCTTTGCTTGGAATTTTTTTGTAATCTTCCTATATCGGTTATATAGGTTTCTACATCTGTAGGTGTTTGAAACGCATCGTTTGCTGCTATTAACTCCCAAATAGCCCGGTCAGTTGCGTGGAACTGGGTAGAACGAGGGCGGACCAATAAGCCAACAGTTGGATATGGTTCATATTCTCTAAGCTTCGTTCCACCCACTTTTTTTCTCCTTTTTTGATGACTTCAATGGCTCTTAAAATGAAATCAGGCATGTGATCCACAGATTAATTCAAGAATTTCACCGGTTTTAAAACAGGGGCGTAATCGTTTCGCCAATGAAACTTTCGCCAATGCGATCTTTTCGCCAATGGCGTCTTTTCGCCAATGGCATCTTTTCGCCGATGAAATCAGTCCGCCAATGCATCTTTTCGCCAATGGAATCTTTCCGCCAATTAGATCACTTTGCCAATGGCATCTATCCGACAATAGTTTCTCTTTTCGCGTATAATCTTGATTTACGTGGCAAATAAGCGGTGAGAAGTGTAATTTATGATTTAAATCTTCGAATGTTATATTTTTCTTCTACAGGGTTTCCCAGAATAAAGACCTTACTTTTTCAATGGCACCGTATGAGTGGTGGAGGTGGGGTGGTTTACATGATAGTAGGGTCTCCCGGAAATTCAAACTTTTGTTAAAGCGAATAATTTGTAACTAATGTTAAGGCTATTTTCAAATAGCGTATTTTTTGGCATAAATTTTTTGATTACATAGTTTGCAGCTCTTTTTTGCTTTTTCGATCGGTACATAAAACTTATTCAATTTTTTTTGAGAAGTTACCGATAAGCTTCTAACACATTTAAGGTCATTTCAGAAGTTCACAAGCTTTATGAAAACTTGAAACTTTTTATTCTGAGTTTTTTTTCAGAAGGCAATAACTTAATACTCAATTTCAATTTTCTTTTTTGTAAATATGCGTTTTAGCTCTTGATCTGCGCTACAGCATAAAACTTACAATTTTTAAAAATTTATGAAATTTTTCGACCATCAAATACTTTAACGAATATTCGAAATTTTCGCAATTTGATTTTGGCGCAATTCGCATTTACGTAATTTGAAGTTTGCGCAATTCTGAATTTGCGCAATTCAAAATTGCGCAATCACTCGTTGCCCACAAAAAGTTTTTTCAACTTATGATTTTTTACAAAAAACAATCAGTACTTTTAATAAAGTTCATCAGTTGCGTTCAAACTTTTACAAAAAAAGTTAATAAAACTAAATTTGGAATAAAAAAAGAGCGGATTAAAAGTTAAAAGGCAGTGTTAAGGGTTACACACTCTTTATCATTCTTTAATTAAAGGACTGGCTGTTTAGATAAAAGGGATGAACTGACAAAAAGTTGAAATAAGACACACTAGGAAAGATAAAACTGAGCTCATTTTTACATTAACACATCTAATCTCTCAAAGCAACAACAACACCATTAAGATACTCTGTTTTTGTTAATCTGCGGGCAGCAATTCTGGAAAACCGCTGAACTTGAGTCTTGATCCTGGCATCCCGCTCTATTGCAGTGCTATGCCGTGATGTCCGTCCTCTGTTGGACAGCCAATTATTGTAGTCATTGTTGAAGTCGGAAGCGTATGCCATCCGCAGCTTCTCATGAACTCCACATGGGTGGATGAGATACATTACAAGAGACCCTGCAACTTTCTGTTATTAGATTCATTGAAGTTGTTTGAACGAGGTCGGTCTTGAAGAACACGATCATAGACATTCCACAAATGGTGGGCAAAGATGGGTGGTGTAGTCTGGTTGCCTATATAAGTAGAGTAGAACCATCAACTAGAGGTTGCAGTTCAACTAGTGTAACCATTTCAAGGACAACTATTGCAAAACTGAGAAAAATAAATTGATGTTTTTGTCAAAGCGATGATCTGTTCACTTAAAAGCGGCGTTTTCACAAGCTTTATTACGTATCCTAGTATAAGCTTGAAAAGGACCCGACTATGGCGGACCCCAAGATCGTAGCAGTTATTTTTAAAATCTTGACTTTTCATGATCAAAAATCTTACATTTTTGAAATTTGTCTTATTTTCAAAATTTTCATTTGCGAACCAGAGCTAAATACTGACTGAAATCCTTTTTTTTAATATAAAGAGCAACAGAAACTTTGTTAAAAAGCATCTTTCAATTACACGTTCTTTTGCTAAAAAATTAGAAATTTACCTTAAAAGTGGTAAGATATATCATGAAATATTAAAAAGAAAGCAGAAAAGAAAATTGAGCTCAAGCACGGAAATCTAACGAATTCTTCGCTCAAATCTGCAATCTCCGATCAGAATGAATTTAAAATTTTATTTAAAGACCACCTCAGTATTACTATTCTCACCTAGTCTACCAAAAAAATACGCTATTTTGTCGGTCAATGTTATCGGATCTGATAAAAACAAACGAAAGAAGAATGATGACAAGGTGTGGAGAAAACAGGGTGTAAAATGTAACAGACGAAACAGTTAAACCCAATGATTGCGGAAAAACTACTACTAAAGACTTGATTGAGAGAAGTCAAGTAAATTCTCGTCAACCAACTATTTGGATAGCATGTTAATGATAGGTGGAGAGATCAAATATTATTGAATCAACTATGCAAGGATAAATCAAAGAGCAAAAACATGTGTAAAATGATCTGAACAAAAATACTTTTGCATATTAAACTTTTCCAGGGTTTCTTTTTCTTTCATCTGGACAGCCAGTAATTTTCTCTAAAAAATGACAAAGGTGTGTAACTCTTCAACAGGCCTTTTAATTTTTTGTCATTCTTTTTTATTCCCATTTTTAATTAACATTCATTGTTAGAAATAAAATGCAACTGATAATCTTTATTAAAAGCACTAATTGTTGTTTTCGTAGAAGAAACATATAGATTCTAAGATTTAAATAATAATTACACTTTTCACCGCTTATCGCCACAGAATTAAGAGTGTACGCATAAAAAGAGGTTATTGGCGGAAAGATTTCATTGGCGAAAAGATGCATTGGGAACGATTTCATTGGCGAAGATTATTGGCGAAAGGATGCCATTGGCGAAAGATGCATTGGCGGAGTGTTTCATTGGCGAAAAGATGCATTGCGAAAAACGCCATTGGCGAAAAGATGCAGTTGGCGAAATTATCTTATTGGCGAAAATTCATTGGCGAAACGATTACGCCCCTGAAACAGCAAGAATCTATCATAATATACAACGTTTTGTTAGTTAAGCAGTTTTACAAACTTTAACGACAAAAATTTAATTGACGTAGCTAATTTCTGTTTATGCTGTGAGTGTTATTTGCCTAGGAGCAGTTTTTAAGACAACTTACTTAGAGGTGTCCAACTTTTTTTCTCCACATTTTTTTGGCCCAAACTTCTTGAATAGACATTGTTTTTTCATGATCAACCCCTCATTTAAAAGCCCTATGTTTGCCATTTTCTTAAAAACAAAATTGTGTACTATCGTTGACAGTGGCTAAGATATAAAAGTTTTGTAAAGGCATCGATTGGCTTTTTTTCACAATAGAGCACAGTTATCTGAGAGAAACCTTTTTAAATCGATGTATGAGACGTGGCTCTTCAAATCTTCTCTTTTTGCCGCCTTACTCTCTCGATTTGACTCTGTGCCATTGTTTCTCGCGAGAATGGATTACAAGTCGAGCTTATCGACCTCCGAACTGACTGAAAAAATCCTAGTTTTTGAAGAACTGCTTCAGAAGATGGTCGACCGATCAATAGAAGTCTATGAACATCGTCTTCATCGATGTATGCTGTTGGTGGCATAAGGATATGGAGTGAACTTTTTGCAAATGCTCATTGAGTCTTCGTTATTCTGTGTTATGTCTGTTTTGTTACGAATAAAAATGTCAATCTTAAAATTCTGAAAACAGCCACAATCAATGCTTTTACAAAAAACTGCCATATCTTAGCGATTGTCACGATAATACGCAATTTTTGTTTTTAAACAAAACGGCAAACATAGGGCTTTCGAATGTAACAATTTATGTAACAATTATGTAACAATAATGAAGTTTGCGCCATAAATAAATGTGGGTGAAGTTGGGCCACCTGTACTATATGCTTCACTGAAAAGATTGCAATATTTGCAAAAAAACATTACAAAATCAAATACATTCGAAGTGAAAAGCTATAGCTATTTCAAAACTCTAAAATTCTTACAACCAAATTGTAAAACTACCTACTAACATGCCTACTTGAAATGTGGTACTTTTTTTTTTTCAACTGAGCGTTCAGTTGAGAGTGAAATGACTCTTGAGCATTATTTTGTCTTCCTAGAATATAAATCCCCTGTGTTTCTTTTGACTCCATATTTTTGGTGGAAAAAGTGGTGAATTTCTCGTACCCTGTATCTGTAGTAATTCTGAAAATCTCTGCGGGTTAAAAAAGGGTTCTAGCAGATGTACCTTTTGAAATATGTGAAATATTCGCAGTTTGCGAAAACCCGTAATGTGGGATCCGCAAATGTATGATCCGCAAATAAAAGTCGGATTCGCAAAAATAAAATCCGCGTGTGTGGAATCCGCACATAGGAATTACGCAAGTAAAATCTAGAAATGCGGAATCCCGCAAAGTTTGAATCCACAACCTAATAATCCGCATTTTGTTGAATCAAAAAAAAATCCGCAAAATCCCGCAAAAAATCCGCAAGAGGTTTTGATTGTATCGCATTTTGTCTAACTTAAGCAAACCTTCCTTGTTTCAAATCGTGGAATTGGTTTTTAACTTGTTTTTCGATGACTGGTCTTTAAGCAAGTTACCACTCAATTGTTGCCAAAAGGCGAAAATTGCTCGCCAAATTTTTTTTTTTAGTCAAAGAGGCAAATTTAAATTTTTTCTAAAAGTGATAACACTATAGATAGCCTGCCTTCTGAGAAGATTTATTTAGAAAACAGTGTTTAAAAATATGGTACAAAAAAGTAAAAGTATAAAACAAATAAACAAATAAACAAAAACAACAATTTTAGTGATTTATAAATTTTAGTCTGTTTATTTCGATATTTTCGATGGTGAAGAGAAAGACATCTACATTGTCAAGCAACACTGGAACAAGGTTTCTGACTTCTTACAAAGATATACCGTATTTTCCTAATTGCCGCACAGTCTCTAATTACCGCACACCCTAACTTTGAGGACTTATATCTCGAAGCAGAGTAATATTTCGCTAAGCTGTTTGATGCGTTTTCTTAACTCCCACGAGCTCCTACCGATTGCACTTTTTAGATCTTGGTTGAGCACCCGAAAATCTCGAGATCGAATTCCAAATTTTCGATTTTTGGGGATTGAAAAATAAGCGCACATGTGCGGCAATTAGGAAAAATACGGTATATTTTTTTATCGTTTTTATTGCAGAAAAAGAGTGCACAGATCAGGTCTTGTGATAGCTTAATCAATCGTTTGTCTGTCGAAGTGTCGGAATCGTTTTGCGCTGGTAGCTCAATCAATTGTTTGCCTATCGAAGTTTGGTTTGTAATATAACTTTCTGACCTAGTAATAAAATGGCTTTCTTTTAGTTGATAATTATTGAAAAACTCACTTTCCGAGACAAAATGAATGTTGAATTGGTCTGCGAGAAATGGTATATATCGATCAAGAAATACGGTTTGTCAGTCAAGATACATTCTCGTCTTCTGCTGTAAATACTAAAAGGATCCGAATCACAATTGACAGAAGAAGTAGGAAGCACAGATAACTTGTTACTTTGCGATAACATTACTGTATTACAGGTGTCTCCATTGTTTGAGCGTTGCGGCCGGCACTCAAAGAAATTGATCTCCGAGACTTTGTGATTGAAAGGAATTTGTGGGAAAATACTTTCTACAACTAGTGTCCAAGCTTTGATTATCGAAGGAGCCAATTTGTCGTCTGAAAATCTCGAAGCACTTACACAGTATTTGCCGAACATCAAATCTGTTTCCATTGGTCAGATGGTATGTTCATTTACTTTTCTAAATTTTAACATTTCTTCGATTTGTTTATCAGGTCATAGACTGCTTCTCCGGTTTAAATGAACTTTTCGTGAATATTCAATTGGAAAGTCTATTGATTTGGGACGCGGCTGCTCTGTCGACTTTCGATTTCAGTGATATCCCTTCATCTCTCAAGTTCTGTGACTTCGATGGCTCTTTTCCAATAGATAGCTCATTGCATGTGCGATAGCAAATGGATGTAAGCTCGCCGGGTTATCTGCGCCGAATAATCTTTTAAGTGAATTGAGTTGTTTCAATAGGTTGGTGTCTCTAGACCCGTTTCTGTTTTTGTAGTATTTCTTTTTATTTTCCAGTTAGACAGTGGTTATCTATCTCTCTGAGAGGGCTCACCATTGCTAAACATGTATTCTGTTGCGCGGACTCACGAAACTTCGTTCTTTAGAGATCACGGTTGAAGGATACAAAATCAGAAGAGGTAGTTTTTTTATTAATAGGACGACAACATTGCAAAGTAGATAAAAGTATTTAGTTAACGAAATTTGACAAATGTGATTTAGGTATTCCGCGCAGTTGATGCACATTGTAAAGACGTAGCATTTAGGATGATTTTATTCGGTAGCATCAATAAGCGATCATTCGAACACTTTGACGGTATTTAAATTGTGTGTGATATTACTTTTCTCTAATTGGTGATTTAGTTCAAATGCCTAAACTTGTTAGTCTTTCCGTAGATGGTTACTTCTCTGGCGGTGTGCACATATCCATTCTTTTTCGTAAAATGATTTCGTACAGCAAGCTAAAGGTAAGGCCTATATTTTAGCCATATTTGGTTTCTTTTTCAATATTTTCAGTACTTCCGAACAACTGCAAAGCTTTCGTTAGATCTTGTGTGTGACGCTCTCAGACGCTGTCCGGTAAGTCCTTGAAAACTATCCTTTATGTTCCAATTCTGCAATATTTATAGAACTTAATCATTTGGGTTACAAGATCAATCTTAAGACTGATTTCAATCCGCTGTACGATGTATTACATGAAATACATGGCACGGATTATCCGGGTAGCGAAGATTACGGAAAGATTCTAAATATGTTCTTCTTCAACGGTCTCAACTGGAGTCGTCAAAAGTTTTTCGCAGAGATTCCAATTAGTCCATGGGTCAAAGTCTACGGTGAGAGCTTTTGTTGGCCATGTTTAATTGGTACTTAATCTTTACAGAGAATATATGCTAAAGCGCGCCCTGTCGAGCTATTCATTCGCTTACGTGTTTTACCTGACTATAAACGTATGCATTTTCGTTTTAACCGTACAACATCAAGACTCTATTTGAGACCTATCTGCGTTGTTGAGGAATGAAAGTGAAGCAAATAAAGTCGTCACATATGTTTATCTATGATGTTCTGTTATCTTTATGATGATGAAATTCATGTTATGATTTGATTGCGTTTAGTTGTTAGACAAAATAAAGGTGTTAACGTCTTCATCTACTGTGTCGTGAAATCTTATACCTAGTCG
Organism: Ditylenchus dipsaci; assembly: GCA_004194705.1. Taxonomy (NCBI): domain Eukaryota; kingdom Metazoa; phylum Nematoda; class Chromadorea; order Rhabditida; family Anguinidae; genus Ditylenchus; species Ditylenchus dipsaci. Next base: position 18,851 of record SADC01000487.1, read on the forward strand.
TAATGCAGGGAAAATTTTTTCATTTCATTCCGCAACCTGTACATACACAAATAATTTTCCGTACTGGTTCTCAAAAGCGGATCTCATTCTTAGTTGGTAGTCAACAAATCACTATACAAACGACCAGAGCATGTTATTTCAGCACAGCAACGAAAACAGTATAACACTATAAACTGAAAAATATAAGAGATAACATGGATAATTACTCTGTGAAGATATCTCGAACACATTCTGGAGAACTTTCAACAACTTTTTTGCACAATTTTATCGATTCGTTACCTCTAGCTAGTCTGTCAATTCATCGATGATCTTCATCCTCCAAGTTGCAGTTAGAAATGTGAAGGATCAAAAGAATATCTCAGTTGTCCGTTTTAATTATGTTGCCACAGTATCATACCCAGGTCATAAACGTAGTTCGGAAGATTTTGCGTTCTCTTTATGTCTTCTAATTTCTCTTTTCGAGTACTGATGTCAAATCAGTTGAGACGCACCGTCCCAGTTTCAACCACTCACATTTCGAGCATCTAAAATGAGAAAAAAGAACTAAACGGACTACGAAATATTTACGCTTGAATTTTCTGTAGCAAAAGACCCTTTGTTATGGCGAACATCAATTCCCGGCCGGTATTCATGTCCAGATTTTTGACTATTTCATGCGGTTGATGTTCGTGTAAGATATCAATGATTTCTGCAAACGCTTGCTCCTAATAGCGTTTATACATGTATGAGCATTTTTCATTACGCGTGGGTCTTCCGTCTGAATATTTTTTATTATGAAGTTTCCCAGTGATTAGTTTAATGTTCAAAAATCAAGCCTAATTTTCCATCTCTTGAACGTGGCTGTGCGTCCATACGGCATGAAGGCGGTCGTAATTAGATGAGCTGAAAAATGACAATACATGTGATTTTTATAAGAAAAAACATACCCAGAAACGAAGATCTGTCAAATGAACTTTTATTTGCTTTTTGCGACGAATACGACTAATGATTTCAAAGATGGATATGTTGTTTCATTCTTCGCCGCAGAGCATCCATTTTGAGCCTGTTAACACCGTCAATGAGTATAGAAATCGTCATCGATGCAATCCACATATTCCATGGCTGAGCTAAGCTTGTTCCAATTAGACCCTGATCTCAGGTGCTCAAGAATATCCTTACTAGTCAGTATTACGGTCAGATGTCTCAACAAGTTCGATTACTTGCATAATTGCAAACCCCTACAATTTCGTATGTTAATTTCTAATAAAGTAATTTTATTGCTCACCCGTCGGAGTGCATGCAAAGCGGAGCAAATGGGAAGTTCCCTGTTTTGCAAAAGTCGATAACAGCCCGGTTCATGGTTTCTTTTCGCATGTATAACTGAATAATTCAAATTCAAACATTGGCGACATATTGTAATTACTGAATACCGGATTTTCTATTCTTCGAATAAAAAGATGTTGGTCCTCTTTATCTTCCCTTTTTCTTAGTTGACCATTTGAGCGCAAATCTTTTTTCAAATTACGAATATACACGAACGTTCATAAGCCAGATGAGATGCTTAACTGGACAGAGCTCTCTTCCATTTTCGACCATGACGAGGGAACACTTAAGATAGTCAATCAGAATTGAATATTTACACCTGATGATTTACCCTTTTCCATATTTCGCTCACCTTTCGGTAGAATATATTTAATTTAGCATGCCATCTTGCGTCATCATTGTCCAAATCCTGGAAGATACATCAGTGACTATTTTATTCATCCTTTATTTCATTACTCTGTAATTGTAACATCCTTTATTTTAACACCTGGCGATCCTAATTTAGTATTTTTGAAAACCGAACTTCCTCGGAGTCTTGTCTCTAACAGCAACACATTGCACATATCACTAATACTCTAGCGTCAGTTTACTATTACAACAAAATGTCACCTTGCGAATCACTAAAGTTCTTAGGCTCTGCCAAGCGCATCAGATGTAGTATATCTTCGTATACTATTGGCGGTTGTTGACAACTCTATCGATTCCCGTATTCTGTGTTTTGATTCTGCGATGTTTGTCTTTCGACATGAATATTTCTCAAAACCCGTGTAGCCCAGAAGACCTAGCTGTATGGTGATCCGTTTTCATGTTGTATACCTATTTAATTTACAAACCCCATTGCCAATACTCAATCTACACATAACCACCCTCATTGGAGACAACTTTCCCATACTTCTATTAAAGGCTAGATCAGATAACGATCCATCCAGACGGCCATCTTGCATACGAACCTGGTTTTCTTGTCTTGCAATGATGCCAATATTTCACTACAAAAAAATATATATAAACTTTCAAATAACATGATGACAAAGTTGAATTAAATAAAAATTACATGGTTTGTCTGATTTCTCGCGTTTGCAGCTGTTATAGTAGACAGAGCTGAGTGCAACGCATCGAATTTCCTATTAGACATTTGCAAAGCATCCAAATTGTCGTTAACGTTCAGCCACATTAAGAAAGACAAAACGCTACACACTTGAAAACTTTGGGTTGACAACGCTGTCGTTGGAATACGACTGAACCTGTCTATGCCTCCAGGTATGATGCTGTGTTTCTGAACTCGACCAGTTGTTGATTGAACATGCCTGAAGTCGGATTCGAAGTTTTTTTCAGCATCGCAATACTCAACGTAATCCTCTGGAATGAAAAATATTGAAAAAATAAACACGGTTCCTAGCGGCATAAAAATACCAAATTCTGCTCCAGAATAAGAACGAGGAGAATACGATACGCTTCTGCCTTCCTATCGATATCATATCTTCAGCGATTGGACTTGCCTTCTTAACCAATTGAATTGACAATATTGCCCAACGCATGAAAGTTTTGACCATAAGCTGCAGACCTCTAGCGACCATGATACAGTCAACATCTTCTAACTATGTTGCACTATCTATTTGCTGCAGGTCTATAAATAAAGAATAACCCAACCTAAGCACATCTTTTGTCATGACTTACAAGGTGTGCTGAGCTCTTCCAGTTCCGCATTTAGTTAGATGAAAAAAAGCTATCTCCTTGGCGTCTGACATGCAGCTGGCGGTCTCGAGAACTTTCTAAAAAACCACTGTAACATTTTATTCTAATAAGTAGATCCGTACTTTTATAGTTGTTTCGTCTACACCTCCATGAGCTCGCCGTTATCCTCATTCAAAATGTGAAGCAGTGACGTCTGATTATATTCTTGTGAAATAAATCGAATATGAAATTAGCGAAACACCAAACCATTATGTCAACCGTGTCAAGTTCGTCACGATTGTCGTCTTCATATTCATCCCACTTCTCCTGTGACTTTTTCGCAGATTTTTGGAAATCAAAATTTGTGCTGTCACGTCACTGTAAGACTTCCATTAAGCGTAATCTTATCTACTTTCTTCACTTTTGCAAGCAAGCGTTGCGGAATCATGCCATCAATCTTCTTTTGCTTTGTTGTAGGTGATTCCTTTTAAATTCAACGACCTTTCTAGTTTGTGAGAGCTTCAGAAATTTCTTATTCATCGGAGTAGACTGAATAAAGGCACCATAAAATTCGACACCTTCCATGAGTAACATCGATCACTTGAATATCGTCATCAGATATTGTCGAGAGTTCCGTTTGAAGCGTCCATGGGATCTAAGACATTTAAATCAAGGTAAAGTAAACTTATTTTGAAAAAAAAACCAGTAAATTTACCGTCATCTTTTCGAGATTCACCATCACCGTAATCAGATTCAGATACATATTCGTCACTTGCAGAGTCGAACGTCATGACTTAACTATAACAACCAAACTATTACTATACTTACTTATCTTTTTTTAACTTTATTTGATGCTGATACAAGCACACATCGGGCTATTTGATAGTGTTAGGTTTGAAAAATTATTCCAATTTTTGCCTCTATGAATTTTTTTTAAATTTGGCGCGCAATTTTGCGGCGTGCAATTTTTGCCCCTCCGTAAGACGAGCTATAAAATAAGTGTTAATTTGCCTAAGAAAAGTAATGAAAGTGCGGCAAAACACAACGCCAGAAACACGATTTTTGAATCAAGGGAGGTTTAAATAAGGGAAATTGGTATTTTGAAATAATACATTTTGTTACTTTTTGGCACTAAAATTAATAGATTACACGGTGGTTAGTAATTTTGCGTACAGTCAACTCCCGATTTAACGGCTCCCACCTCAAGTTCGTTCCCGCCTAGGCTCCACACTTTTTTATTATCATTTTTCAGTTAATTTGCGAATTGTCTTCGGCTAGTCTAGTCCGAAATATTGCAAGGATTAATGACTCTAATTTGAAAAGGGCCGTTAAACTGGGTACCCTCAGATATTTTTGGTAAAATTATTATTATTCGAAAAAGATCGCCAAAACCAAAATAGTTGAGATATTTCGGACTAGACTAGCCAAAGACAATTCGAAAAACAATTCGAAAATCAGGGTAAAAAAAAAGTGTTGTACCCTAGGTGAGAACGAACTTGAGGTGAGATCAGTTAAATCGGAGGTTGACTGTAAAAAATTCTGGAATTTTATTGTAAAATATTTTAATTGCAGACCAAAATGGCAGTTTTTGGACTATTTTAGACCCTTTCCAAGTATAAATCTAGAACTTTATTTGAGTCAAGACTGCTTCCTGGTCTGGGAATACTCACCAACCATTAATTATGAGTGCAATGGTTGCTAGTAATGGTGTGAAAATACGTCTTTTTTACTTTTCGCTGCCGAAAGATTCTTTTCAAAAAGCATTGTTATTTTTCTTTCAGAGCTTTTTTAACAAAAAAGCCTGACTAGGAAAAAAATTTCGGACTAAAATAGCAGAAATGTAAGTTAAAATAGTAGGGAAAAAGCTAGTGGTTTTTGCAAGCGTCAATATTTTCCTTGCTCGGTAGTAAATAAAAGAGGGTGACAAATTGGCCAAATTAATAGTAAGAAATATTATTTATTGCGAAAAGGTTTTATATTTTTCGAACATGTACGCGATAGTAAGAACACGAGTCTACCCGGAGCCGGATAAGAAAGTGATAGCAAATATTTTATTGAGATTTATGGGTTTAAACCAGGGCTCTTATTCATCCTTTATTTAAAAGACCATACTCGTTGATGACAATGGGAATTTGGCAAATTCAAATGCGCGCGGGACACTTTTTTTTATTCCGAAATTATTTTTTCAGTCTCTCGTAATGAATTATGAATGAATTATAATGAATGACCGAAAAGAACAGGGCAGACACGGAAATCCAACCCGAGACCAATAATGACCACACTCCGCTGCTATACTACTGATCTACCTAGGCCACTTATATACGTTATTCTTTTTTATTTTGATACACCAACAGTGGATAATTTTTCAGTAATTTGATGCTGAGTTCAAATTAGATACGCTTATGAAGCAATCCTAGTACAGTCAAAGCTCGATTTAACGACCTCTATCTCAAGTCCGTTCCCACCTAGGGTCCGACACTTTTTAAGCAGATTTTAAAGTGTTTTGTCAGTTTGATAAACGATCGGCAAAATTGGAATCCTTGCAATATTTGCGTCCAAACTGTGGAAACAGGATTGACAAAGCGCTTTTAAAATCAGCATAATGAAAGTGTCGGACCCTAGGTGGGAACGAACTTGAGGTGGGGGTCGTTAAATCGAGGTTTGACTGTGTCTATCATTCTGTAGAGTTCCGGGCAACTTTAAACTGTTTTTGAGCTCCAGCTCATAAAAAGTTGTGAGTAAAAGCTGTTTTGAAATACGCATTTTATAGAGGGCTTTCGGCCGGTGCAGGATCATAATACCCAAAGACAAAATACCCAAGACAAAATACCCAAAGTACAAAATACCCAAGTACAAAATACCCAATGGTCAAAATACCAATGGTCAAAATACCCAATATACATATTGTGCAGATAATGTTCACTAAACGCTATTATCATAATATTATTATCATAATATGCACCATCTGCTATTATCATATTAATAGGACGTCAAAAGCCCACTAAAAGACCACTCTTGGGTATTTTAGGTATTTGGTATTTTGTCTTTGGGTATTTTGTGCTTGGGTATTTTGTAATTGGGTATTTGTCTTTGGGTATTTTGATCCTGCACCCTTTCGGCCTACAAATGAGTATAAACATGCATAGTAAAAAGTTTGTTCTAAAAGCAGAAGCAAAATAGTGACATAGGTGAAAAAAACACCCCAAACACCCACCTGATTCAAAGCTTCAAAGGGTTGGTATGTTTGGGATTTTTTTCACCTGTGCATTCACCAGCCAATCTTTTTCGCCCATCCGCACTAATCATAAGGTCCTTAAAATGTGCAAAAAACAGTTTCTCTCTCACTAATCAAAGTCATGCCGGTATGAAATACAGCTCGAGAGGTTTCCTTGTGAGACCAAACTTTCGGAGCGGTATTCGGTCATGGACCCGGGTCAATCATACGTACGCTAAACTACACACTTTAACGGTATTTTCAAATAAAACAGACGTAAAACTAGCTGACACACGAAAAGCTAATAATTTAAAAATTCAATGACAAATAAGTGTGGGTATGATAAGAACAGAGACGAAAAATAAAAAATAGCAGATTTGGAAAAAAAGAGTTAGACTAAAAATGGTAACCGGTAATTTGGCTAGCTTCATTCAGCAAGACCACTAATTAGGCCTTCTCTTCTTTAGCTCTCTTTGATTGGATATTCCCCCTTTGGGTGGTGAGGGCAAGTCTTCTTCTTTTTTCAAAGTCCCCGCTGCCTCTTAAGCCGACTGGCCTTACTACTTTTGTGCTGCTGAACAGAGGCATAAAATAAATTTAGTGCCAAGTTAGATTCGATTTATTTTCCAATAGATTTCCATTTATATGTTGCTGTGTGCATATATTTTTAAATGCAAATGTCAGATTGTGGTGAGTAACAAAAAAGTTGAAAAAGTTTCGAATTTTTTTTACTGATCGTTTTTTGAGATTTAAAAGGAAGTGAAAAATATTTTCAATTCGACATTTATTTCCAAAAAAAAAAACTTTCAATGTATAACAAGTCCAACGTGTTTTTAGGGCGACGGTCAGTTTTTCGACATTTTTGGTACAGGCCTGTAACTCACATAGCTCAACTCGCATGAGCCTGGACTCGCATTCCAACTTATGGTCCTATCGCTTTTTTACTTAGGCGAAGCCTTAGGCGCAGGGTAAGCCAGCTTAGTTATAAGGATTCAAACATGTTTCTCTTACTTTTAGTCTAAGTTAGTTTAATCTCGGCATGGGTACCCAGGAGGCGGTACCCAGGGCAGCAACTTCAACTTTCTAAGTAGCTGGTTAATTTACCTAATTTTTTCGGTCAAGAGGAGGGAGGCATAACTAACCCCTCCCCTCCCAATTGCGACCTTGGTGGCACCTAGGGAGAGTATCCATGCGGGGGTACCTAAGATGCGGTACCCCGGTGGGAGGTATCCGAGTGGAGGAGAGGAGGTTGGTGGTACTGAAGTAGCGATAACGGTGCGGCAAAAGTTCCAAAGAAAGTTGCAAATCAATTCTTACATAAGCAACAAATCAATATCAAAATTCTAAATACACAGTTTTGTAGCCCTGAACCTCTTCTTTCAAATGGTATATCAAATATTTATTTCACTCAACAAAATGACCGCCATTTGCATCAATACATTTCTTGAGACTTTCGGGAAAATTGTCAATGGATTTCTGCATCATTTCTTGTGGAATAGCATCCCATTCTTTGACGAGTCAAGCTTTGTCAGTGTGACAGTGATGGACTACTTTGTGTCGCTATACCTGAAGTCAAAAGCTCACTCAAAGCCACACAAAACAATCGCTGCCCTGAAGGCTTCCCTTGTCAAAGAATGGGATGCAATTCCACAAGAAATGATCCCGAAAGCCATTGACAATTTTCCAAAAGACTCAAGAAATGTATTGATGCAAATGGTGGTCCTTTTGTTGAATGAAATAAATATTTGATACACCATTTGAAAGAGGAGGTTCACGGCTACAAAACTGTGTATTTAAAATTTCAATATCGATTTTGTTCTTTATGTAAAAATTGGCTTGCAATTTTCTGGGGAATTTTCGCCGCACCCGGTATGTGCTACCTAGACAACATGTACGTAAATTCGGACAGTGGATTATGGTTCAGCATGGTCGATTGCATGTTAATAAAAAAACGTTTGCACCGATGAGATAACTGTAGAAATACAACAGCAAAATAACTTAAATAACTTTTTCCAATTTGCGTTTATCAAAAAAAGTGTCTATACAGTACTATAAAATGCCGCTTTTCAATTTCGTGGCTCGATTTCTTCTTTTCTTGTGCTTGGCACTTTTTGTTAGTTTTCGAGGCAATCTAAAATAAATACTTTTCTCAATTTTAGCTCGAGAAGTTCATAGAAGTTACACTAGGTTATGTCGTAAATTTTGGTCCATCAAGTCATCATTTTTGTCATCATCATTTTAACAGAATTTTTGTCAGAAAAAACAAAGGGGGGAGTTAGGCAAATTTTCAAAATTCAAAAAATAATTTTGTGAAATACTACCAAAATTTATCATGAAACAGTCCAAAACAGCATTCTTTTTAATAAAACATGTTTTTTGAAGTAGTCCTATGTGAAAAATCGCGAACAATAAGGTCGCGCAGCAGATCGGCCAGATAATTGAGTAGGATTTCATTTGATGGCATAGCAGAGCAAATAGTAAACACACTAAAACACTCGACGATTTTTTTTAATTCACAAAATTGTTTCCCGATAATATTCCCGATAAACATTAAAAAAAAGATCGGAAAAATATTAATTTAAAAAAGTACATCAAAGTTAAGGGGAGAAAAATTGGCCCACCGTGCACTATTGTATTTTTTCAAGGAGGATACCGGACTTTCTGTCTAATTAAAAAAGAACAAATCAAATATACTTTAAAGGGGCTCCCCAGATCAGCTGAGTAGGAAAAAGTCGCTTCGGTGGCGCAGTGGATAGTTTGTGTTTTATGGCCCAAAATCGTGCGCAGGTCAGAACCCACGTGGTGGCACACTTTTTATTTTGGTTTGTTTGACCAATATCTAGGGGTGATTCGACTTCTTTTTACGCAGATTCGGGATCAGCGACCCCAAATACCCTTAGACATGGTCAAACAACCCAAAATAAATAGCGTGCCACCAATAGAGTCCCCCCCCCGTCGGATATCCCGGGTTCGTCTATGGTGGAGGTAAAAGTAACCTTGTTTCTAAATCTGAAGGTAAAGGTAGCGGTAAAAGGTAAAGGTTAGGGTGAAAAAGGTATTTCTACCGCCCCACGTAGGATCTAACCATTTTGAGCGATAAAGCACAAAGCTCATCCACTGCGCCCCCGAAGCCACTTTCTCCTACTCAGCTGATCTCGGGAGCCCCTTTAAGTGAACAAATACAAAAAAATGACAAATATTTTTTTTTAAATTTTCCAATTGATAAAAACTATTGAATTCAAAACACCTTCTGGACACCCTCTACTGCAACCTAAACCAAAAAAACAAGAAGGGGCACTCAACTAATGAGCTTCAACAAGAGCACAAAGAAAGCAGAGTGAACAAGGAGGAATGAGTGAATTAGCAGCAGCAGCTACCCAGCTTTGTAACCCAACCAAAATCCCTAATGAGCAATTTGGGTGGTGGTGTTTTCAGAGATTGCTCTCTTTCTACTGGAATCCTTCATTTATGAGTATTGCTTGAAGCAAACAATTCGAGCAGTATACCCCATATATTTTGCTACTGGTGAGAAACTTTATTTGGAACAAAAAGAAAATAAAAAATAGATTTTTTACTGTTTTAATTAAGTGGTTCTCACAGTTTTGTTTATTAGATTAAAAAAGAGAAAATTGTGTTCTATTTTGTGTCGCCGTCACCGGGCCATCACAAGAAATCGAAATCACTGGCCGTGACTTGCTCAATGTGGGCATTCAACTTTTTTTTTTCAGTTTTGGTGTTTTCGACAAAAAAATTTCAAGTAGCCCTTCCAAAAATTCTTTCAAGCTGCAAAATTCAATTTCCCGCCTTAGACAATAACGACAAAACGCATATGCACCGAAATGGCCAGCATTTCAATTAAATATCTACATATAGTATTTGGCATGTGTGGGTGGCGGGTAACGGTTTTTGACTTCGAAGGCCAAAATGGGTCGTAGAGAGGGAAATCATTTTCGCGGGTAAGTTCACCGTGCTCGCCAGAATGTCAGCTTTCATTTAAAAAAGAGCGTCAGAAATACGCATTTTAAGAGGGACATCTGCCTATTTTTATGAATGAAGTTATAGTAGTTATAGTATTTTGCATGTGTGGGCAAAGCTTTTTTACTTGTAAGGTCAAGATGGGTCGTCAAAAAAGAAATACTTTTTGCGAATAAGTTCATCGTGTTTGTCAGAATGTCAGCTTTCGTTTAAGGAAAAGATCGTTGAAAAATACGCGCATATGCTCACTTTCATGAAAGTCTTTTTCACTGAAATTTTGTCCCGACACGGAAGCTATTTGTTGGCGCAGGTTCGATCGAGGTCTCCTCAATAGGGTTGTCGAGCCGAAGGCTCGAAATCGAACTTTCGGTTCAAAAATTCGATTTTTTTCGAACTTCGAGCAGAGACGAAGGCTTGAAACTTTCGAGCTTCGAACTTCGAGCCGAAGGCTCGAAAAAATTTGGCGGCTCGAGCGAGACTTTTTCGCGGCAGCAAAGCTGCCGCAAATTTTTTTTCGAGCTTTCGGCTCGAAAGTTTGATTTTTTTCGAACTTCGAGCTGAGCGAAGGCTCGAAATTCTCTAGCTTCGAACTGTGAGCCGAGCCGAAGGCTCGAAATTCTCTAGCTTCGAACTGTGAGCCGAGCCGAAGGCTCGAAATTTTCGAAAGCTCGACAACCCTACTCCTCAATGTTCAGTTTCGCGATTGAAGAACTATTAAAAAACCCAAGCCTGTGTTCCTTGCAAATAAATTGTTCGGTGAGGCCTGAACTACCAGGATGGAGCCAAAACGACGTGGTTATCCCCCAACCACCAGGATGGGGCTCGAACCACCACGAAAGTACCCCAACCACCAGGATGGGCCCAAACCACGTAGATACCGCCAATTACCAGGATGGGGCTGAACTACCTGGAACCCCTAAGAACACCCTCAGGAAATTATCGGAGGAGAAGAGAGGCAGGAACTTCGAAGGCAGGAGGGGGCACCAAGAAGAGGGTAACCAGGAGGGGCAAGAGTACACAGAAAGGGGTAATCAGGGGGGTATGAAATAAATTGATATTTGTTAAAATTTAAAAATACTATAGAGCCGCCGATAGGCGCCTGCTGTGCCTAGTAATTACTATTCGAAACTCGACGCTACTCGTTTTTACAACCGCCCCCCCTCCCCCAATAATTTTTTATGAAAGGCTGAAGTCAGTACGGCTAAGCTTAATTACTAAGCCTAAAAATTATCAATTAGCATGGTTTTTCAACACGGGAATTCCTGATTGTAATAACGGTTCGTATAAGGGTTTTAGGACCTGCTGAGCACAAAATCGGATCTCCGAACATAAGTGCAATGCCCTTAATTATACCAATTCTCACATCGACTTATTGAAAAAATGGATGGTTTTTACTTCAGGCTGGTGAGCAGTGAATTAATTTAGCTCAGCAATTTCTTTCATGCTTATAAGAAAGCCCTTTGTCTGAGCTTTCTAATGGTATGATGTTTGCCTACATACAAAAAAATTATCACGGATAAAAATTTGAAGGAATCAATTAAGACTGTTTTTTTAAGTTACAGCTCTACGGAAATATAGCCATATAGCCATGAAACGGACTCCAGATTCAGAATAAGCATGAAAAATAGCACCTTATAGTGCTTTCAATTCAAATAAAAAAGGAGCTTCTGAGCTGAATAAGCTGAAGTAAATATGAGTTCAAAGAAATGTCTTGAAAAACAGCTTCACGTAAAATACTTGCAAAACTGAAATTCCAACGCCGGATTCGTGTTTAGCATGGCCAATTTACTTGAGAAACTGCTCTTTGAATCAGAAAGTCACTGTCAAATTTCACTTTCCCTTCAAGACAAAAATCATTTGAATTTTAAATGTTCTTCATTGGTTTTAAGCACACCCACATGCCTTAGACACAAATCACTCGAAAGTGACTCTGGATGAATAAAGATGGATGCATACCAGAGTTTCTTTATACGGTAGGCCCCAGTTAACAATACTATGTTCGAATTCCATCTTTTTGGGCTCTTGAGGGATATCCACGTACCCTTTTAGATTAAATTACCTTGGTTCTCCAAGGCAAAAAGTCAAATTTTAGTCAAAAAAAATTTCACTAAAAATTATCGACCACCACCTAAAAACATGTTTTAAGCATTAATAAAGCGCTAAAACGTTAAAAAAGGTGATTTTGGGCGTTTTACGGCGAGAAACATATACCACAATTTGGCCCAATTTTAATTTGCATGATAATTTGCAACCTTTAACTCAAAATCTAGTCCTCTTTCTTAGCGTCATTTTCAGTATATGGTTGTAAATAATCATGTGAATTAAAATTGCGAAAAAACGTCAGTGCCAAAATAGTACCGAAATCGTGCCCCTCAAAAATACTTCATTGTTCCTTGGTCTAACCTTTGCTAGCTGCCTTGTTTTTCTGATCGAAAATCTGGTAGATCTGGTAGAAAATCTGGTAGTTTGCTAAGGTTTGACCCTGCAAGAAAAAAGTATGCTCGAAAGGTAAGATGGCATAGGCTTGGGTGTTCGAGCTCCGGGCGGATTTTTCAGATTATGAAAAAAATCCGGATTCCGGAATCTGGAAATTTCAAAACCAGGAATCCGGACCGGATTCCTGGTTTTTTTTTAAGACGGAGGGGGAATGCATGAGTGAAAAATGCATGAGTACACATCTGATATTATGAAATTTCATGTTTTAATCTCCCTGTGTGCATAGTAAGCGCGCCGTCTCCGGGCCCGGACCGTCTTCTGTGCCGTCCGGCCGGGCCGGCTTTGACTGGACGGTTTACGGCCGGTAATGATGCTGGACGGCAATGGACGGCCGGCCGAAATTTTTTATAGGACGGGAAGTTGGATGGCCAGCATCCTTGAACAAACTTAGGGCTGGACAGGTGGACGGCCGGCTTAAAAATAAAATTGAGGACGGTCAGCGGACGGCCGGCTTAAAAAGGCCAACACATTCTCATTGGGTTCCTTCTCTCGTTTGCTTTATTCAATCTTTTTCGAAATAAATTACAAGCTTCAGGTCATAAGTTTAAGAGACTTGACACAATTTTTCAAAAACTCTAAAACATCCACAGCATCAGATCAGTTGCTAAAATGGCTAGCCACATCGTCTGTCCCCCTTCGAACACTTGACAATATTTACATCAAGTTAAGTTTTTTATAGACGTACAAAACACACTAGTCTTTTTTCAAAACTTTGCTTCTTGCATAAATGGTTTAGTCTGTCTGGGAGAACTACAGCAGCTAAAAAAATAAAAGAGCTGTCAAAAATTCGAAATACTTGACTGTTACCGTACTTTCTCTAACAACGCCCACGTGTAATCTTACTTTTCATATTACGATAAATCATAAAAAATAGGTCTGATCTCAAGATTTTCGGCTGCTTGAAGGGCCACTGCCATTTACGACAACAAAAAAAAGACAAAAATTTCCTAATTATTGAACTTCTTTACTGATTTTTTGACTTGGTTTCTAACAAAACTCCTCCTAAAATTAAATTCTAAGCCTTGTTTTGTTAGAAACCAAGTTAAAAAATCCGTACAGAAGTTCAAGAAAAGTTTAAGAAGGAAGAGACAAAATGGTGGTGGTGCAGGAATCGAACCTGCAGCTTTCAGTTTGCCGGGCTGATGTGCTAGGTGTGGAGTTGTATAGGTGTGGAGTTGTATACTCCGGTAGCGCCGAAATTTAAAAAAATGCTGCAGTTTTTATTGGACACCCTGTAGTACACACCTACCCATTTAGGGCTACAAAATAGTTACCGTATTTTCTCTAATTATACATCCGTCTCTAATTATAGACTCCCCTCGACTTTGAGGGTCTGTATCTCAGAAATCCAAAAAATGCAGAAAAATCATCGTCAAATTTGAAGTGGCACTTTAAACAGGGCAATACTTTTTTTGTAACAGATTCACTTTTTTCTGTCACAAATTTCCTCATTTCTGTCTCAGATTTGGTTCTCGACACGAAATCAACAATTTTTAATTTTTTTTGTGTGAAATTCAGGGGTGGGCAAAGACCAGATGGCTGGAGACCCACTCCGGAATGGCCAAAAGGCCAAAATTATTGGTTTTCCGGGAGTATACTAAAGGGGGTGAACTTTTTGCCCATCGGACCCGAAATCTGATCCGCTCAATCGATTTTCCTCAAAAAGTTTACCCCCCTTTTAGTATACCCCCGGAAACCAATAAGTTTGGCCTTTCGGCCATTCCGGAGTGGGTCTCCAGCCATCTGGTCTTTGCCCACCCCTGAATTTCACACAAAAAATTTTGAAAATTGTGGATTTCGTGTCGAGAACCAAATCTGTGACAGAAATGAGGGAATCTGTGACAGAAAAAAGTAATCTGGTACAAAAAAATGAATCTGTGACAAAAAAAGTTTTGCCCTTTTAAATATCAAAATTTGACCCATTTGGTCTCATTTTTCATTCTTTTTCTGCCGCTATTTGAAGAAGTCGACTCATAAGAAGACGAAGAAGATGAATACGCCAGCGACCTATCACTCGAAGAAAATGAACCAGATACTAAATGAACTATTTCCAATTTTTTTACAATGTATGTTCATGTTCTTTATGCCAAATCCTGGTTAATTTTTACTATTATTGTTTTTGCCATTTCCTGGCCCTCTGCTGAAATAAATTTGGTCCATTTTTGAGTGAGCGTTTATTACAGGTTGTGAGATTATTTTTTAACTATCCTTGGGGGTGGGTGATTATTGTGGGATTTATAAGTTACCTAGTTTTCGGTGACTTATCGGTAAGCTACCTGAATTTCAAGCCAGCGGTCACTAAAACAACCCTATTACCATCCATAAGCAGGAGATTTAGGGAAAAAGATGCGGTATGCTAATGTTGTACTAATAAAATTGTTTTAATTTTTTGCCGCGCCTTTGGCGCGATGATGTTGAACAACATAGCCACCCTCTCTAATATACCGATTTCTCTAATAAACCTATCCCTAGAGGTAGGTTGAAAATAAACCGACCGGTCGATAAATTAGAGAAGATACGTAATTGTAGAAATTATTAAAACTTTAAACAGATTTACGTAAGCACTTGTGCAAAATTCTTCGAAAACATGGCGCAAAAAAAGTTTTATGCAATATTTTTCGACTGATTTTGTAAAATAACACATGAATAAATATAAAAATTTTGCTGCTTTAAGGAGAATATAAAAATAGTAGTTTGAGTCTTTTTAATTTTAGTGAAATAACCATGCTCATATTTATTCACAGGTTTTATCCGCAGATAAATCCGTGGATATATCCGCGGATTTATTCTTAGCTGCGGATAAATCCGTGGATTTTATACGTATCCGCGGATATTTCTATCCGCGAATTTTATCCGTTGATTGTTACTACCACCTCTGAACCATAAAAGGTGTATCTTTACAAATGAGGGAGGATCAGGATCATTAAGGTATATATAAGCAACTGAGGGTGGACGAATGCCATTGCAGATAGATGAAGACCATTGAAATAACAAACAAATCTATTTACCCTCCCGAAGGCATCATGTTTGACGTAATAATAGTTACAAACACGAAAAAAATATGATAATGAAAATTATTCATGTCAAGACAAAATTAGAGGATGAATTTACCGGAGGATGAATTTCGGTACCGGACAATATTTCGCCGACAATTATTTCGCCGACATTATTTCGCCGACAATATTTCGCCGCGACAAAATTTCGCCGACATTATTTCGCGCGACATTATTTCGCGGACCATTATTTCGCCGCGACAAAATTTCGCCGATATTCTAAGTGTCGTTTTTTTCTAATTCGCGCCTTTTTTCTGGCTGATTTTACAACCATCTTTTTTTTACAATCTTAACAACCATCTGCAAGAAGAGTAATTATTCGACCGCTATGACTCAGACGCGCAGTCTCATGAGGTACCTTCACTTCAGCTATATTTTCTAATTTGGAAGATTTTAGTGCCGAAAAATCGTGGCGTTGGCATGTATTCAATCAGAAATCTTGACACATTGATTGCTTGTAAATAAATAAAGGTAAAGCTTAGGGTCTCTGAAATGTTTTTAGCTGGTCCAAAGAGGAATTATCGATGTCTAAAACAAATGGCCCTTGTTAGTAATCCTCTAAAGTAGAGAAGGAAGTACATCCTTGCTGACGAACAAATAAAACGACTGGTGACACAAGCAGTGAAAAATTGGGAGAACATCGTTCCTTTCGAATATTTCGGTGCGATCGCTTCCAACTTCAGAATGGCTCAAGGTACTTACCGTATTTATACTAATAGAGCACCAGTCTTTAATAGAACACCAAAAATAATGGCGGCGAAATTTTGTCGCGGCGAAATAATTGTTGGCGAAATAATGTCGGCGAAATAATTGTCGGCGAAATACTGTCATGTACCCATGAATTTACCTAGAGCCTTATATTCCAACGTATCCAATAATTAATTTCTAATAAAAAGTTGTATTACTAAAGTGGACATGAAGAACTCGTTGTTGTGTGTTTGCGTGCCGCTTTCTAAGGCATTTGATTGTTCTCTTTTTTGTTTGCAAATACTAAATGGAATGGAAATAGAGTCTCGTGAGAAATTCGCCTACCAAGAGACTTTGTTCTGTCAACAAATAAGTATAACTATTTAGTTTGGAAATATATATGGGTTAAACACCACAAATAGACGACTGACAACGAATATGCAAGAAAATTTTGCAAAAAATCTTCGTACACTTTTAGGGACTGGCGAAGGCATGCTTGCCCAATACACAACACGGCCTTTAAAAGTAGTCAAAATGGGCGGTAGATACGGTCCCTCGAAATTCAGATTTACGTTCGGTTTGAAATAATACAGAATTGAAAGCTTGATAAACGGCAAATGGAAGAGCTTCATTTGGCTGGCAAGCACTAACCTAGAAAAAAGTTACTCTTCGATGACCAAATGACGCGAAGGCCGGTCCTCAGGATTGGCAAGGTGTGGTTTTTAAGAGCGATCTTTTGTAAAACTGAGCCTAAAGTTGCCGATAGTGGTTTTTTGGGTATGCCAGATTATTACACTAATACCCTATCTGCGATACGCTGTACACGATGGAACGCATCGATTTTCCGATTTTCTCACGCAGTTTTGAGATAATGACCTCCCAAGTCAAGCACTTGGAAATTTGACATTCATGCAAACTTTTGATTGTTTAGGGCCCTTACCATGATGGTTATCTGACGTATTATAAAGCATTTAAAAGCCTAAATGATGGGCTTTCTAGTGAGGTATTACATGCCCCAAGTGATGATTGCAAGAGTCGGAACTACAGTGGTAAATATGAAAAAAGCCTTTTCGGAACGCGACTTTTTCTCATAAAAATCCATTTTTCTCCAAATTTTTGTCTAACGGACCAAACAAAATTCATGCTATCAGAAAGCCCTATTTAAAAGCTTTTAAATGGTATATAAATTTCTTATGAGTGGGGTAGGGTAGGGTAGGATGTCGAAAATGGCCTTTGAAGTTTGCTAATCGTCCTAACTCTTTTTATCTTTTGACGTAAAACTTTTTTCACAAGTTAAACCTAAAACTCTGACACTGTATTTCGTAATCAGCGTGCCCGATTTGCATGTGAAACTGCTCCTAAGCGTAAACATCGACCGTCATGGGCGGCGGTAAATTGAACCTCTACAAATTGAACCCCGGTAAATTGACCCTCCGGTAAATTGAACCTCGGTAAATCGAACCTCAAAATTTGTCTTGAGAGGATTTTTTTTTATTCAAGAGATATTTTTTTCCAGTCCAGTTGCCAGGTCACCGTGTTTCAAGGGAGTCCGTATATTCCACTGCGGTAAATCCTCCGTGCGGTGAACTCTCCCCTGGTGAATTCCAGCTCCAAATTTTTGAGGTTACAGGTTCAAATCACGGTGGTAGCAGATATTACTTTTTTTGAGTAAGATGTATAAACTGTTATTTAGGAGATCATCTATTCTCACGGTGAGTAATGTAATCACACTGGTACCACATTCCCTAAATGGGTATCCACCTCCAGTATCCGAAATTTTGGATTTAGCCGAAAGTAGCTAAAGATCATTGTACCCTATCCAGAATCGTGTCCTGAGCACGGTTTGATCATGCTAAAACAGCGATTTGGCTTGCAGTAACCCCAGTTCTGGAGTAGTTTCCTATCCCTTAGGGTATCCACGCGGTAATATGCAGCTGGCACTCTCACTCGCACTCTCAGTGCACCCATTGACTTTTTTGACTCTCACTTTCAGTAAAAAATTTGCAGGAATTTAAATTTCAGTCTGAACCAACCAAACCAAGTGGTCGTTCACTTGATCAAATTTTTTTTAACTTTTTCGGAATCCGAAACCTGTTTCCTGGACTGATTTGGGCATGCTGAAGATGGTCTGATAGTGGTAAAATGCCGTTTTCTCGGCTATTTTTTGAGTTTTGCTACAATCGAGTTTTGGTAGAACCAATTATTTCCCAAAAATCAAAAAATACCCGACAAAACTGCATTTTGCTATTATCAAACCATCTTAAGCATGCCCGAAACAGTCCAGAAAATAGGTTTTAGAACATGAAAAATAAAAAAAACATTTTTGATTCAAGTGGACGACCACTTGGTTTGTTAGTGCATGGATTATCCAGTAGAATTGAGGTTGGAACATACAAAAACATTTTATTACTAATATTACTACCCGGAAACCACTACACTACCTGAGTTCCCCAATCTGGGTACGACTACCTGGGTGCAGCAAAACAAGTGGTCGTCCACTTATATCAAAAAAATTTCGTTTTTCACGTTCCAAAACCTATTTTCTGGACTAATTCTGGCATGCTTAAGATGGTTTGATAGTAGTAAAATGCAGTTTTGTCGGGTATTTTTTGAGTTTTGGGAAATAATTGATTTCACCAAAACTCGATTTTACCAAAGCTCAAAAAATAGCCGAGAAAACGGCATTTTACCACTATCAATCCATCTTCAGCATGCCTAAATTAGTCTAGAAAACAAGTTTTGAAACCCGAAAAAGTTAAAAAAAATTTGGTCCAAGTGGACGACCACTTGGTTTAATTAGTTCATGGATCATCCAGTAGAACTGAGGTTGGATTATAGAAAGACAATTTAAATTATAAGAGCTCTTCACATGACAAAAAATGAATAATTTAAAATTTTATAACGGAGAGGGTTGACTGCATTTTTGTTTACTGGGCACGTAAATGAATCAAGAGGACACCCAAAAGATTTTTCACATCCAGGTTAAATCAAGACCACTGAGGATGGATCTAAACTATCTGTAGTGGATCTGGACTGGTGAAAGTGTATAAGGACCCCTTAGGGTCAATCTGGACCATTTGGGGTGGACTTGAACCACTGAGGGTGCTTCTGGATCATTGGAGTTGATCTGAATAACTGAGAGTGGATCTGGACCATTGAGGTTGAATAAGATGGATCAAGTGGCCTTTTAATATTCCTTTCCCTTTCCTATACAGCCCATGCTAAAGGCTGGTGGTAGGGATGCATATGACACCAGCGTTAAAAATCTTTTGAATAAAAAATCCTCTCAAGACAAATTTTGAGGTTCAATTTACCGAGGTTCAATTTACCGGAGGTTCAATTTACCGGAGGGTCAATTTACTGGGGTTCAATTTACCGGGGTTCAATTTGTAAAGGTTCAATTCACCTAAAGCCGACCGTCATATTTCAAATTCGTCTCGAGACAAGAAATTATTTAAATAAGTCAACACTTTTTTAATTTAAATATTTCTTGTCTCGAGAGGAATTTGAAATATGACAGTCGATGTTTACGTTTAAGAGCAGTTTCACACTATACCCGGTATATCCAGATGAGTTATACTCCGGAGCGGCTGCCTAAGTGGATGGTATCCAAGTGGGGGAGAACTAGAAGGGGTATTCAGGCGAGGGTACCCAGGTGATTGTACTCAGATAGTGGTACTTATGTAGTGATACCTAGGTAATGTTACTTAGGTAGTGGCAGTGAGAAAAGCTTTTATGCAACTTTAAACTTGGGATTTAGTGTGTGGAGATGACGCGAACGCGGCTGGCGCTTTTCTAGTTTTTTATTTTAACCTTGTTATACTCACAATGAAAAAATTCTCGGATAATTATTCTTTAGATTTTCCGCATCTTTCAAACTTAAATTTCGGGTAATATGCAAGTTATAAATAAATTTGGAAATGGGACAGAAGTGTCGGGACAGAAATGTCCAGGACAGAAGTGTCATGTACCCCGTATTTCAGAATGCAGCAAATTAGTGCCTCACTCGGTTCGTACTCATTTATGCAAATCTCATTTTGGGCATCCTTATTTGGACACCAACTTATTTTCAAACTCTAATGTGTGGCTTTTTAGATTTTATTTGTAAAGCAGTTTTTAGAGTATTCGTAGCCTACAAAAACCTGCAGGTTACCGGACCGTTATTTCGCCGCACCGTTATTTCGCCGCGGCCACAATTTCGCTGTGAAATTTGATTCCGCCGCACATTTTTCAATGTACAGTCGAACTTCGATAAGCCAACATCCTTGATAAGCCGACACCCTGTCGACACTTGATTTGGCCAGGTAATCGACACTTTAAAGGAGGGGTGAAAGCTGTTAAGGAGATAGTCTCGACACGAAAGGGTTACTCCTAGTTTTGTGTGTTTTAAATGTGTTTTAGAGCTATATCCTGTCGACAACTCGTTGTTGCGATGTTTTTTTTTCTTACTACGAAAAGCATGTTTTAGTACGTCCTAACATACGCTGACTTACCTAAACCTAAAGCCATAAATTAGTTTAAAAAAAAAGTGGCGGAAATGAGGGGTTTTGAAAAAAGGGGGCGGAAATAATTTTGGCGGACATAAGGGTGAACCAAGACCAGCGTATGTTAGGGCGGACTTCAACATGCTTTTCGAAGTTAAACTTCTTAGTTGTGAACCGTTGCGACGTCAAACAAACATATGCAGAATTAAAAGTTGGATTAGCACCATTTATGTTAGATTTTCTAAATTCCTTCAAAAAATCCCCTAAAAAATGAAACGGAAAAAAAAACAATTGTAAAAGGTTGATTAGTCTTCTTTTCCATTTCTATTTTTATGGCATTTTTAGGGACGACTATCAACTCGCGACAGTCCCGACTCGCGACATTCAACTCGCGACAGTCCCGACTCGCGACACTAAACTCGCGACACTTTTTTCGACGATTATTTTTAACTTCTGAAAAAATTATCAAATATTCTCCGAAAAGTTTTTTGAGTAGTTAGTACCCATACCAAAATGTCTTCCTAAACCTGAATCCATTAAGATCAAGTCATCAAAACCACAGGGGACTGAGATATAGCTGTTTTGGACAGACCACCTTGAAATTTGTACCACTTACCCACTTTGAAGGATATCTCAGTTCCCTAAAAATTTTCGGATCTGATCTCAACATATTCGGGTTCAGAAAGACATTTTGGTATGTAACGTTTGTATTAAACAGACTTTTTAGCAAATTTTTGATAATTTTTTCAGAAGTTAAAAAAAATCGTACAAAAAGTGTCGCGAGTTGAGTGTCGCGAGTCAAAACTGTCGCGAGTTGATATTTTTAGAAAGAATTTAGAAATTCTGATATTGATGATGCTAATCCAACTTTCAATCTTGCACAAGTTTGTCTGAGTTGTCAACACAATTTGGCCCTACAACAACATTGAAAAAAAACACAATACTTGGGTAAATCCTTTCGTGTCAAGACTATCTCCTTAGCAGCTTTCACCCCTCCTTTAAAGGGGCATGCCCACGCCAACAAGAGGTGGTGCCCGGAATTCAAATTTTTTCCCGAATCATTGAATTTCTGTACGGATTTTTCAACTTGGTTTCTAACAAAACCATGCCTAAAATTAAATTCTAGGCCTTGTTTTGTTAGAAACCAAGTTAAAAAATCAGTACATAAGTTCAATGATTAGGAAAATTTTCGGGCAGGAGTAGCTTGCGACAATTTAAATTGCGACAATTCAAATTGCGACAAATTCAAATGCGACAATTCAAATTGCGACAATTTAAATTGCGACTAGCGATGGCTTAAAGTATATTGTTCTCAGTCTTCAAGATGTCTTTCTGGTCTTATTACTTGATTGATTTCAAGGAAAATGACTTTTTGGCACTTGTTTACATCCTACACTCAATGCTTACTTACACTTGCTGCTTATAAAGGTTGACATTAACTAAATGTAAAGATATAGCCATGATGGTCATATTTTTCATATGATTTATCTTCTTTCTTGATCAGCTCGCATTTTTTTCCTCATGCGCTCAGGCAAGTCACCGTGATGAAACTCATTATGCAGTCTTCATACCCATCCTGAGGCTTCGTGGTACTGTGTATTTCAAAAAAACTTTTAGTTGAAAAAACTATGTTTGCCAGCCCAGTGGTCCGATCTATAATAAGAGTTTAGGTATTCCGACCAGGCTCTAGTATCTACAAACTTAGGTGTCTGATATAGGTGGTGCTACTATATTCATTGAGTAGTCCCTACACCTCTAAGTTAAGCAAATGAGAGAAGAAGACATCGCAGCAGTACGAAAATAGAAAGATCATGGATTTTCAGCAAAAAAGCATATTAACTAGGTACTTTCTTGTGATTTAACTCGAATATGCGTAAAAATCTGACAGCTTTTGTTGGATGGCTACGAGCCTGTAGATCACTTTGTTACCAAACTCGGAAAATGTGAATAATTGCAGCTCGAGGAGTAAGGCGGTTTGGGAGATGAAGTGTCAAAACCACGGAACACATAGAGAGAGAATGTCTAAGCTTAAGAATCTGACCAGTCGCCAACAAGTTTATTCGAGCAAAAGAGACGGCTAATTTAACCAGCGCAGTACTAATAACAGCAACGAAAAAGAAAATTACAGCGTCCAAATTTTTTTCAGTTAGGCATTCTGGCAGTTGAATTTCGGCCAATGAAGATCACGCACAGCAAAGTATTCCCTCGAAAGCGCACTCGACAGAAAGTCATCGAACATCCACTGAAGAAGCCAAGCAGATTTCCTCTCTCAGTGTGATAGTTTTCCATATCTAGAAAATCAAACCAAAAATTACAATAGAAACACGTTGAACAGGAGCATATTTAGATGAAGAAACTATTGAAGACTCGGACTTTGAAATGTCGCAATTCGAATTGTCGCAATTCGAATTTGTCGCAATTTGAACTGTCGCAATCTGATTTTGTCGCAATTCGAATTTGTCGCAATTTGAACTGTCGCAATCTGATTTTGTCGCAATTTGAACTGTCGCAATCTGATTTTGTCGCAATTCGAATTTGTCGCAATTTGAATTTGTCGCAATTTGAATTGTCGCAATTTGAATTGTTTCAATTTGAATTGTCGCAATTTGAATTTGTCGCAATTTTAATTGTCGCAATGTGAAATGTCGCAAGCTGCTCCTGCCCAAATCTTTTGAATTCCCTGGCACCACCTCTTATTTTCGTGGGCATGCCCCTTTAAGAAAAACGACACCTCGATAAGCCGACACCCTGAGTTCGGTCCTTGGGGTGTCGGCTTATCGAGGTTCGACTGTACTTTAGTATGTTTTGGTCACTGGAGCTGGGCAAAAAGAGTCACTCTTCACTTTTTGATCAAGAGTCGGCACTTGGGGCCCCTTTTTTGTTAACTGTAAATAGGGTTTGAACGTCGCCTAAGTAATTTTTATGCGCCAGAAACGATAAAAAAGTAAAATTTCTAACAATTTCCGCACTAAAAAGTGAAGCTTTCAAAAAAAAGTTGGTTAACAAAAGTTGACCAACTGCCTTGGTACCCCAAGGTAATTAAACATGCCATAGTAATGCATGTTTGGCTTGACTTGTACCCATTTCATTTCCCCGCTTCACCGGCTCAGGAGTATAGACGTGAATTGAGGCCGGAGATGAAACCATGTGTGAGGTAGAGTAGCTAGCAGGAGAGTCCAGAAGAGTAGACGGCTGCACAGATATCGAGTCCTGAACATGAGACCAAACCCTGGAATTAACAGACTGGAAACGGTTATGACTCTCATAAACCGGTATGGACGCTAGCATTCTGGATAGCAAGACATCTGCGTCTGCTGGAGCTACGCCATATTAATTATTACTGGAGTTTCCATAGGAATGAGATCTGGACCACACAACACTGGAATCCTTGAAGGGCATGCTCGCGCCCGATGCAATAATTCTTGCAATTCAAATTCGCGGGTACCGGGCACGCCAGAGATTTGAATTTCAAAATCGATTTGAAATCATTTTGAATGTTTTTACCAAAAGGGTACCTATATATCTTTAAAAAACCAAAAAAGATTAAATTTGAACGTAGTTTGTTAGCTGGGCCCACCGCATAAAGAAACTCTGGTATGCATATTGTTTTTATGCATCCAGAGTTACTCCGAATATTAATGGGGGAGGGTAAATTGGCCCCAGTAGGAAAATGAGCCGTGTTATCCACTTCATGGAGTGGGTAATCGAAACCTGAACACGACCTAGACCTAGGGGGATTACTCGCAGCACTAAGAGGACACGTAGACAATGTATTTATTACTGGAATGCACATATCTACAAAAGACAATTACTGGGAGACTGGAGTGTTTCTTCCAAGCTGACTGGAAAGACTAGCTGGAGCTCTTGCAGATAGCTGGCACTTGACTGGGCTGGCTTCACTAGATCGAAGAATTGAATAAGATCAGGAACTTCCTCTGGAGGCTAGAGCTTTTTCCCACTGGCAGGCATGTTTGGCTTGACTTGTACCCATTTCATTTCCCCGCTTCACCGGCTCAGGAGTATAGACGTGAATTGAGGCCGGAGATGAAACCATGTGTGAGGTAGAGTAGCTAGCAGGAGAGTCCAGAAGAGTAGACGGCTGCACAGATACCGAGTCCTGAACATGAGACCAAACCTGGAATTAACAGACTGGAAACGGTTATGACTCTTATAAACCGGTATGGACGCTAGCATTCGGGATAGCAAGACATCTGCGTCTGCTGGAGCTACGCCATAGTAATTATTACTGGAGTTCCCATAGGAATGAGATCTGGACCACACAACACTGGAATCCTTAAAGGGGCATGCTCGCGCCCGATGCAATAATTCTTGCAATTCAAATTCGCGGGTACCAGGCACGCCAGAGATTTGAATTTCAAAATTGATTTGAAATCATTTTGAATGTTTTTCAGTGTGCCGATCTTGTCCTGCCCGATCTTTTTCGCTTGTCTTTTATCTCGGTGTACTCGTTGAATGTTTTGTTCCAGTTTTTTATAGATTTTTTTCGTGGTGTTATTTACACTGTTATTTTTGGCCATCAAAACATTAGCTGGTTCTCAGTTGTTATTTGACATGCTGGTGTTGTTTGATTTGGTAAAAACCATCCTTCAAATGGACCAACACCATTTGTTGTTTTGTTTGAGTTCTCATCTGTGAATTTTTTTGCAATTTTGTTTACTTAGAGTTCGTCGTTCCAATCGTTGCGAAAACAACGAAAGATTCAATGACTGAAGCCGAAGGAGAAGTCAGAAAGAAGCGCACATTCCGCAAGTATGTGTATCGAGGCGTCGAGCTGGAACAGCTTCTGGATATGGACCCGTAAGGTTTTCTATGCTCTGAGAGTCTCTTGACCCTTCGAAGTAAAGAAATGTTGGGAAGAAAAACGGAAGTGAAGCCTCATTGTTGTCTCGTTATTTAGTGTTTCACAATAAAGACTGCTGGAATTTGTGTGTTCATTTTGGGTGCATGGGATTATTTGGGGGTCCGCGACGTTTGAGTCCCGGGCCTTTTGGGTCCCACGGCCGTTTGTGTCCCGGCCGTTTGTGTCCCGGCCGTTTGTGTCCCGGCCGTTTGAGTCCCGGCCGTTTGAGTCCCGCACAACTATTATTCATTTTCAAAAAAATGTTTTTGTTTTGTTAAAAGAAATTGTTTCGTGAATTAAACTGATATTTATCTAGAGATCTGATGTTGGATGCTACTACAGAACTGGCCCGAAGAATTGTAAATGGCCTCAGTGACTATTCAAGCGATGAAGAAAATCAACAGCAAGCTGCCATTCAGCCTTTATTGGTAATTCTGTTACATTTTGTAATTCTTTGTTTATCACTCATTTAGGTTAGTTCAAAACGAGATGAAGCGAAACTCACACATAATGGATTCATTTTTGGAAGCACAAGAAAAGCCGTGATGGTTCTAAAATTTTGGCGCTGTATCAAGAAGAATTCGATTGACTGCAGAACGCGCTTACACACCGATATTGCAACAGGGCGCATTGTAAAAGAAACCGGAAAGCACAACCACGATGTGGATCCAACAGCAATACCAGTTGCTCAGTTCAAAGAGTCTATTAAGAGGAAAGCTACTACTACTATGGAGGTATGTATATTTTTTATACATTTTTTTGGCGATTTTCCAAAATTAGTTAATGCTTATAGAATCCTGCACAAATATTTAACGGTCTACTTCCATCATCGAGAGCAGTGCAAGCCAAACTTACCGAAAGTGCTTCCCGAAAGGCTATTAAGAAAACCCGTATTAGACAAACCAATGGTCCGGCAATACCAGGCAATGCGAATTTCAGGATTCCGGATGGCTTCCGGAGATACGACAGTGGAGCTTTCTTGTT
The DNA here is from genome assembly GCA_004194705.1 of Ditylenchus dipsaci. NCBI lineage: Eukaryota > Metazoa > Nematoda > Chromadorea > Rhabditida > Anguinidae > Ditylenchus > Ditylenchus dipsaci. The sequence goes on from SADC01000487.1 coordinate 45,578, forward strand.
GGGTGATTCCGAAGATGAGAACAGGTTAGCTTCTTTCGTCGTTATTTCAATATTTTAATTTGGTTTAGAATTTTGCTCTTTGGACGAGAAGACCATCGATTTTGGCGATACATATGAAAGTAGTTTTTGTAGATGGAACTTTTTCAATAACCCGAATCCTTTTGAGCAAGTCTGTTTAGCTTTTTTTCTACGATACAACTGGCTCTTTTCCAGGTATATGTAATCCTTGCAGAACGTGGTGATTACGTATTTCCAGTACTATACGCTCTTCTGCTCAATAAGTGTCAGGACACCTATGAAAAGCTCTTCCGAATGATCAAGGAACTCTGGCCAGATTTCTCGCCGAATAGCTTCTCAGTTGACTTCGAAATTGCCTCTATCAATGCTCTCAATATTGTCTTTCCTGCATGCAAGATCTTTGGCTGTCTCTTTCACCTCGTGCAGAATATGAAAAAGAGGTTAGCAAACATGGATTAAAGGGTCGTTATGAAACCGACCCTGACTTCAGTATCCTATGCCGTACGTATACTGAATTTTTCATAGGTTTGTCAAAGCTCTGAATTTTTTTTCAGGAATGATCCCTGCTCTGGCCTTTGTCAATCCTGAACATATGCGTGATGCAGCCAATCAGCTATGGGTATTCTTGCCTGATGAATTGGAACCGGTGATGAATTGGTTCATGAAGAACTACGTCGGTGAGTCATAATCAAAGAAATTTTAGTTGCATCAAATACTTGGCAATGTTTTCAGGATCATAGGTGATGCAAGGTCGTCGATTAGTGGTGAGAAATCCCAAATTCGAGATCGGTTGGTGGAATGTGTATGACAGGACTCTGGACAAATCTCATCGTACGAATAATTATGCCGAAGCAGCTAACAACAGAATCCAAGGAGAGCTCGGGGTTGATCATCCGTCCATTTGGCATTTTATCGACTCTTTGAAGAAAGTGCAGACAGGTAGGGATCAGCTTTACTCGAAATGGCTCCGTGGAGACGCACCGAAGCCGAAGAGGACTCAATACATTCTAGCGGACGACAGAATTTTGGCAATTGTTGAAGACAGTGAAAACAGATCAGTTGTGGAATATCTGGGCGGCATAGCTTTGAACTTTATGATGGGCGAATAGAATGTCGATGAGAATCATTTCTTTAAATGTTATGCTCTTTTTGATGTTGTTTGTTTTAGATGATTCCACCATTGAAATAAAAACTTGTTATGTATATTCATCTTTCAAATTCGGCAATTTTGCTAATTAAAATGTTCGGCTGGGGAGTAAAACGACCTGGGACCCAAACTGCCTGGGACCCAAACGGCCGGGACACAAACGGCCGGGGGGCCCAAACGGCCCGGGACTCAAACGTTCTGATCCCATTATTTGGTGCATGGTCGTATACGCAAATTTGTATGACAAGACTAAAGTTACCGATTAGGTATACAGGGTGTCTCAAAATTACGTTAACATTTTCGAAATTAATATTTTTGTTCAAATTTCAGTTTTTCTTTTTCGTTTATTTGTTTGATACGCTTGTTTTATTGATTGTTTTCTCACTTCTTTGAGTTTATCCATTAAATTTAATTTCTGGCGTTCCCTTTTTAATATTTCACGTGCACGCTCGATGTCGGTTCATCAAATAAATTTCTATCAATTTTGCAGATATTGCTGCAGTCAAGGGAGGGGAACTACGCGCCGGTTTCGTCCTTATTTGTCATCAAGGTCTTGGATTCTCGCGAATTGGGCAACTATTCGGAGTGGCGAGGCAAACAATCAGCAACGTGGTTCGTCGATCGAAAGAAAGTGGTGCTACCAAAAATACATTATAATTATCCTTCTCTGTTGTCATGTTCGCTGTTAGTATTTGTGACTGCGTGTGAGAGATGTGCTCAGTAGTGAATAAAGATTTCTGTCCCCGTCTTATAAGCGCTATTTTATGGACGTTTCCGGGCTCGCCACCCAAAAACTCGGAAACGGGCCGCTACGGTGTTATGTTGCCCGATTTTTTCTTAAATGTTAACGTAATTTTGACACACCCTGTAGACAAAGTTTCGGTTTTGAAATGTTAAAATTTCGGGGCTATGCACAGTCGTTTCTTCGCTTTAAAATTTTGCTAGTGTTTGCTCGCGGTGGTTATGTGTTGACTACACGTTTCAAAATGAAAAATCGAAAATTAATTAGTAGCCAATCTCTACTACTCAATAGTGACGCTGGATTAGGGAAATGGGAGATGCATATGATTAGCCATCCAAAAAAGTACCGGAATCATAAAATAATCGCCGTAGAGCGTCTTTGACTCGAATATAGGTTATATAATTTATCAAACATACTTCCTGAATCATAAGCGTAAACAGGACAGTTTATCGTGGTCAACTGTATGCACCACTCTTTTTTTATGGTCTTGGACGAAATTATTTTGGACAAAAGGTACGTGTACAGTATCTAAAAGCTTTGGAAATTTATCTGCATGAAAATTGTTTCAGGGTCTTTGTATGACAATACTAAAATTACCGATTATATATAGACTCTAGGTAGCGGATAACAAACATTTACCAAATTTTGCGAACTCATGACTATTTCGCCGGCGAAACCACTCGAACAATCGTTCTATTTAGGCGAATTCCTGGAAAATCTTGACGAACTCGCCTGCTAAACCGAAAATCGGCCAACTTTAGATAATACGCAAGATATGTATTTGTAGGGTATGTAAGTGGCAGAAGGTGTGAACACGCTATGGTATATCACTCAGTTCTTCCACTTGCATTATGTCATTATTCAACCCATATTGCAATGGGAATTCAATATTTAGCACAATTTAGGCCGCAATTTTTTGTGATTTCCAAAAGAGATAAGACCAGTTTTTTTCGTACTTGATATTTGAATACATAAATCTTAGTCAGATAGCAAACACAAGAGGTGCGCAGTGCGCACGCAGAATTTATACAGAATAATTCCTCATTACTAAACCAGCCAACAAGTACTTACTTCTACTCTGATCTGAGGTTCAGGTAGGTTTACTTATCAAGCCATCCCTCCAACAGACAATTAGAGAGTGTCGAAAGCGTGGTTTTTCTCACGCTAAATATGCAACTATCGGAATCTAACTCAAATTTATAGCTAGTTGTTCGGATGCAAGCGAATCTCGAAAAAACAGTAGATGGGGTAGATCGATAAAGTAAATAAAAAACACAAACAAAAAATCAACAAACTGGAACGAAACATACAAAATGATTTCAAATCAATTTTGAAATTCAAATCTCTGGCGTGCCTGGTACCCGCGAATTTGAATTGCAAGAATTATGGCATCGGGCGCGAGCATGCCCCTTTAACCCTTGATTCGGGCGTAGGCACTGGATCAAAACTAGTGGAATTAACCTCATCTGGAAACTCGCTATCATCGATAAATGAATTGAGAGCAACTAATAAATCAGCCTGAAGTTCGGCACTAGAAGTTCGAGACTTTTGCATCCGCAGCAGAGAATTTGACATAGCACCTTAAATCAGACAAAATATAATAAAGATGATTATATTTCGTTTGAACGCCTTATGGCTATGTTCTGGGCAGCCGACGATTGCGCCATTTCAAATTGCGCCAATGCAGATTGCGCCACTGCAAATTGCGCCAAAATCAGATTGCGCCACTGCAAATTGCGCCAAAATCAAATTGCGCCACTATATACTCTAATTAAAGTTAAGCAAATAAATTTTTTAATCTGATCTCAACGGATTTTGTTCCCTTCTAGTATTAGGGGCTAGAAGGCGCCGCCCCGCTACGCGGCGCATAACCGGAATAGCTATGACATATTATGCTGAGTAATGCCATGCTCCTTTCCCTTTCTTTGGTACCCATCCTGGCGGTTCGAGTGTGCCCACGTGGTCTACGCCCCATTCTGGTGGTTCGGAAGTGCCAACGTGAATCAGACGCCATCCTTGTGATCCGGGATGCCACCACCTGGTGGTTTTGACCCGATCCTGGTAGTTAGAGGCCGATTTTGGTGGTTCGGGCGTGTGCACGTGGCTTGAGGCCCATCCTGGTGCTTCCAGCACCCTTGTGGTGGTCCGACCTCACCACCTAGCCACTCCCAGCCCACCTACGTACCGTTCCAGACAACCTACCTTCTTTACCATGCCACCATCTACCCTACCCTAGCTACCCTACTTGGCCAACCCTACTTGGCCAACTTGGCCAACCTAATCCACTTGTCACCTTCGTACCCTACCTGACCATCTACCTATCTCAGCTGGACCTACATGCCATATCAAAAGGCTACCTATTCCACCTGGCCACTTACCTTAACTACCAGCACACCTACCTTGGCCACCTACCTTCCCTGTCTGACCAACTACCTGACCACTTTCGCTGGCGCCGATAAGAGACCAATAAGAACTACCTATCTTACCCGACTCGACCACCTAACTATCCTACCCGACCACATACCTACCTTATCAAGCCACCTAAATACCCTCTGTAGCCACTTGCCTACGCCACCCGGCCATCTACATACCCTATCTGGCCACATACATACTCTACCATGTCACCACCTACCCTACTTATCTACTCTACCAGCCCACCTACGTACCTTACCAGGCTACCTACATATCCTACTACGCCATGTTATTTGGCGCCGATATTAGTGGTTCTGGTGTGCCCACGTGGTTTGAGCTCCATTCTGGTGGTTTCGGTGTGCCTACGCGGTTTGGGCCCAATCCGAGTGATTTGGCGCCAATATTAGTGGTTTGGGTGTGTGCGCGTTATTTGGGCCCCATATCAGTAGTTCGTGTGTGCCCACGTGGTTAGAGCTCCATTCTGGTGGTCTGGGGCCGATCCAGGTGGTTCGGATGTGCCCACATGCTTTGGGCCTCCTTCTGGTGGTCTGGGCCCAATCCTGGTGGTTCGGGTGCGCCCACGTGGTTTGAACCCCATCCTGGTGGTTTGAACCCCATTCTGGTGGTCTTCGCCCGATCCTGGTGGTTCCGGTGTACCCACGTGGTTCGGACCCCAATTCGGTGGTCTGGGCCCGATCCTGGTGCCACCTAAGTAGTGCCACCCTGGTGCCACCCTACCAGGCAACCTACCTACCTTACCAGGCCACCTACATACCCTACCTGGCCACCTACATACCCCACCAGGCAACTTACCTACCCTACTGGGAATCTACCTACTCCACCTGGCCACCTAGGTACCCTACCAAGCCACCTACATACTCTACCAGGCCACCTACCTACCCTGATGACCACCTACCTGCATACCTATACGGCCACCTACGTACTCCACCCGGCCACCTACCTACTCTACCAGGCCACCTACATATCCTACCAGGCAACCTACATACTCTACCAGGACACCTACCCACCCTACCTGACCACTTACCTAGCCCACCAGGCCACTTACCTACCCTACCAGGCCACCTACCTGACCTACCTGGCCACCTAGGTACCCTACCAGGCCACCTACATACCCTACTGGGAATCTACCTACTCCAACTGGCCACCTAGGTACCCTACCAGGCCACCTACATATCCTACCAGGCAACCTACATACTCTACCAGGCTACCTACACACCCTACCAGGCCACCTACATACGCTACCAGGCAACCTACATACTCTATTATGCACTCACCCACCCTAATGACCACCTACATACTCTATACGGCCACCTACGTACTCCACCCGGCCACCTACCTACCCTACCAGGCCACTTACCTGACCTACCTGGCCACCTACATACTTAAAAGTCCACCTACTAATCATAAACTACACGAATTTATCCTTTCGAAACAAAATAATAATGCATGCCACCACCAGGATTTGAACCATTATGCGTGCGTTGGTCCTGCAAGGAAACTCAAATCCACTCGAAAATGCCTTGGTCCCCCCTATGCTTTTTGGCCAAACTTTGATTTGGCCATAACTTTTTTTTCACTTAACCGATCTTAATTTTTAAGAGTTTTCCAAGAAGGAAACCGACCATGCTGCGTCGAATGGTGTAATCAGATTTTTGATACGATCAGCGAATAACCCCTAATATTTTTTGTGACGGACGCCGACGACAACAATGGCCATATAGTAAGAGTGAGACTAGAAGGCGCCGCCCCGCTACGCGGCGCATAACAGGAGTAGCTATGACATATTATGCTGTGTACCGCCATGCTCCCTTTCCTTTTTGGTACCTATCCTGGCAGTTAGGGTGTGCCTACGTGGTCTAGGCCCCATTCTGGTGTTTCAGAAGTGCCAACGTGAATCAGTCGCCATCTTTGTGATCCGGCTATACTACCCACCTGGTGGTTTTGACCCGATCTTGGTACTTAGAGGCCGATTTTGGCGGTTCGGGTGTGTCCACGTGACTTGAGGCCCAGCACCCTTGTGGTGGTCCGATCTGACCACCTAGCCACTTCCAGCCCAGCTACGTACTGTTACAGACAACCTAACTTCTTTACCAGGCCACCCATCTACCCTACCGCGCAGCCTAGCCTACTTGGCCAACTACCTCCCCCACTTGCCACCTACATACCCTACCTGACCATTTACTTATCTTAGCTGGACCTACATGCCATATCAAGGTAGCTACCTATTCCACCTCTCCACTTACCTTCACTACCAGCACACCTACCTTGGCCACCTACCTACCTTACCTGACCACTCACCTACCCTACCAGGCCACCTACCTTCCCTGTCTGACCAACTACCTGACCACCTTCGCTGGCGCCGATAAGAGACCAATGGGAACTACCTACCTTACCTGACTCGACCACCTAACTATCCTACCTGACAACATACCTACCTTATCAAGCCAACTAAAAACCGTCCGTAGCCAGCTGCCTACCCTACCCAACATATCTGGCCACTTAACCACCCTACCAGGCCATCTACATACCCTACCTGGCCACATACATACTCCACCATGTCTCCTGCCTACCTTACTCATCTACCCAACCAGCCCACCTACGTACCCTACCAGGCCACCTACTTACCCTAGCAGGCGACTTATCTACCCTACCAGCCACCTACGTACCCTACCAGGCAACCTACATATCCTACTACGCCATGTGGTTTGGCGCCGATATTAGTGGTTTTGGTGTGCCCACGTGGTTTGAGCCCCATCCTGGTTGTTCGGTGCCGACATTGGTGGTTCCGGTGTGCACACGCGGCTTCGGCGTTATCCCGGTAGTTTGGCGCCGATATCAGTGGTTTGGGTGTGCCCACGTGGTTTAAGCCCCATCTCGGTGATTTGGCGCCGATATTAGTGGTTTAGGTGGGTACGAATTATTTGGGCCCCATATTGGTAGTTCGGGTGTGCCACGTGGTTTTAACCGCATCCTGGTGGTTTGGGCCGTACTTCGGTGGTCTGGACCCACCAAGGTTCCCTACCAGGCAACCTACCTACCTTACCAGGCCGCCAACATACCCTACCTGGCCACCTACATACTCTACCAAGCCACCTACATATCCTACCAGGCAAGCTACATACTTTATACGGCAACCTACGTACTCCACCCGGCCACCTACCTACCCTACCAGGCCACTTACCTACCCTACCAGGCCACCTACCTGACCTACCTGGCCACCTAGGTACCCTACCAGGCCACCTACATACCCTACTGGGAATCTACCTACTCCAACTGGCCACCTAGGTACCCTACCAGGCCACCTACATATCCTACCAGGCAACCTACATACTCTACCAGGCCACCTACATACCCTACTGGGAATCTACCTACCCTACCAGGCCACCTACCTACCCTACCAGGCCACCTACGTACCCTACCTGGCCACCCACGTACCCTATACGGCCACCTACGTACTCCACACGTAGACCTACCTACCCTACCAGACCAACTACCTGACGGTCATCTAACAAACCTATCTGGCCACTTAACTACCCTACCAGGCCATCTACATACCCTACCTGGCCGCATACATTTTTTACCAGGTTACTTACCTACTCTACCAGGCTAACTACATACTCCACCAGGCCACCTACATACCCTACCAGGACACCTGTCTACCATACTTGGCCACATACTTACCTTTCCAGTCAACCTACGTACCCTACTGACTATCTACCTACCCTACCTGGCCACCTACCTACCCTAGCAGGCCATGTACATACCCTACCAGGTCACGTACCTACCCTACCAGGCCCACTACTAACCATATACTAAACTAACTAATGATTTCGAGACAAAATAATAATGAATGCTAACACCACAATTTGAACCTGCGACTATGCTTGGTCCCGCAAAGAAACCGAAATCCACTTGAAAATGCCTTGGTACCCCCTGTGGTTTTTGGCCAAACTTTGATTTGGCCATAACTTTTTTTGGCCAAGGTTAAGAACAAGCACCCCACTCGAGTAAAGAACAAGCACCCCAAAAAAATCAATAGGGGGACCAAGGCAAAAAAAAAGATGCCTTGGTCCCCCTGTTGATTGTTCTTATTTTTTAAATTTTTTTGCCTTGGTCCCCCCTATTGATTTTTTGGGGTGCTTGTTCGTTACCTGTGCCCTTTTTTTTGACTCGACCGATCCTAACTTTTAAGAGTTTTCCAGGAAGGAAACTGACCACGCTGAGTCGAATGGTATTAGCAGAATTTCGATACGATCAGTGGAACATGCCAAACATTTTTTGTGACCGACAGACGAAAATGGCCATATAGTGATTATGATGACTGTTTTCATGTCCTTCAATGATCAATTTCAGTAAAATGACCAGAAATTGGCAGGGTTGTAATGGCGCAATTTGCAGTGGCGCAATCTGCATTGGCGCCATTTGAATGTGGCGCAATCTGAATTGGCGCAATTTGAAATGGCGCAATCGTCGGCTGCCCTATGTTCTCGCTGCAGGACAAAAGGCAGTTTAAATCAAACTATTACTGGCATTTTATACTGGAATTGTGTTTCCATAGGAAACTCTGGTATTGTTCTGGAGCGCGGGAGATAAGGAATTCAACAATCCTTACAGAATGATTTGTGTTTAAGGTCATCTCAACCCCAAGCAACCAAGCCCCCTGCGCCCCCGAAGAGGGCGCAGGGGGCTTGGTTGGGGGCTTGGGGGGAGAACCAAGCAGGGGCTTGGTTGGCGCAGGGGGCTTGGTTGCATGGTAGGATACCTTAATATAAGATATTTTACCTTGGGGGACCAAGGCAGTTTGTCAGTCTTTGGTAACCAACTTTTTTTGAGAACTTCACTTTTTAGTGCGGAAATTGTTAGAAATTTTACTTTTTTATCGTTTCTGGCGTTTAAAAATTACTTAGGAGACGTTTATACTATATTTACAGTTAACCAAAAAAGGAGAAAATGAGAACTTTTTATTCAATAAAGAACGGATACAAGTAAACAATAGTTGAGAACGTATTTAACAATGAGTAAAGAGTGAAGAATAATAACATTAACAATGAAATAAAAATATTTTATAAAAGGCTCTTTGATATGCCCGACGGGAATTCTTCCTCACGGTGAATGGTCTCTGACGGTGAATTGTCCTCACGGTGAATTGTCCGTGTGCCACGAATTACAACGGCTATGATTTATTTACTTACGACTCATTTTAGCTACACACATGACAGAACAAATGTGGTTTTAATAGCCATTCTTTTGATCTTCGTTCTCTTTCTCCATATGCGCCGATACCTTGGCAAAATTACTGATCACAGCTTCTTCAATCGTTACCAATTTTGACTTGCTGTTTTTCTTGAAGGCACACATAAGGATTCTTGCATCATAGGGCTTTCCTTTAAATGTGTAGTATCCGAAATAATGAACTACGAAATTTAATTCCAGGGTGAACCATACTCCACTGCAGTGCCAGCAATCTTAAAGCCCAATCATCTGAAGAATTCAATGACGAGATCGTGCTTTATTAGTGCACGTAAGTAAATCGCTTTTTGCGGAGTTTTGCTGTCTCTCAGCTGTCCGAGGAATTGAGCGACTAAGAAGGCACTAACACCATGACCGATCTTTACTTCTTTGACAGCTAGCTAGGACAATGGCCTTTTTTAGAAAAGCGCCTTTTAGGAAGAGGGACACTAGGACAATATACTCTAGGACAATGTGGTTTTTGAAAAGCGCCTATTAGGAAAAGGGACACTAGGACAATTTACTCTAGGACAGTCGCCTTTTTGACTCCACCCTAAACCACTACTTTTTCTTGTGGCCGAAAAAAATTGTGGCCGAAAATCTCTTTTCTGTGGTCGAAAATCTTTTTCTTGTCGCCAAAAATTGGTCTCGACACGAAATTAACAATTTTTGGCGACAAGAAAAAGATTTTTGGCCACAGAAAAAAGATTTTCGGCCACAATTTTTTTCGGCCACAAGAAAAAGTATTTCGGCCACAAAAAAGAGATTTTCGGCCACAAAAAAAAGTTTTGCCCAATTTTGACACCCCGTGAGTGTTCGATAATACCAAAATAGCGAGTTTACTGAAAAAAACCCGCACTGAGCTAGGAAAGTACTTTAACTGTCTAAGAGTACCCTAATACTTCCCTGAAGTGGTATAACTTAGGTAGTGGTACTTAGGTGGTGGTACTTCGGTGTGTTTTTGGGTAGGATACCATGGTTTTAAAACACTTTTGTCTAAATAAATTTAAAGGGCCCACTTTTTTACGGCCCGGGGATATGGAAAGACAAAAGAAATTTTAAAAGTTGGACCCGGCTCGGACTTCGAAAATCAAGGCCCGAGCCGGGCCGTGCACAGGCCTGCTCTGAGGCCTCATTATTCCTTGAAAAATGTTTCACGAACAAAATCTGAAAAGGCACACCTTTGCGTTGAAAATTTAGCATATTTGAAATTGGTGCCCAAATGAGGGTGCCAAAATGAGATTTGACCAAATGAGTGCCAACGCCCCACCCGATTAGAAATGCGAAATCATGACGGGCTAGTTTCATGACATGGGACCCTAACGGCAAATCTGCTAAAAATGATCGAAGACGAATACATTCACCAACAGCAAACTTTATCGATACGCAATATCGAACATACAACAAACAACATTAGAATATCCTTAAAAACTTTAGGAAAAGTCAACACCTTCCTCCTTTATTTCTTCTTGATCACGATCTGATGTGGAGCTTTCATCTTCTCCCTCTTTGACATGTTTTATTCTTCCAGCAGCTGCTTTTCCCTGTCGGACTGATAGAACACATTTACGCAATTTTGAAGTATCCGCTCCAAGCATGTTTAGGCAATGAATTTTCTCTTCTCGGCTAAACAATAAGATAATTATTAGAGGATCGGGCGCTGCGATACATCGCAGCGCAACATCGCAGTGTACGCAACAAAATTGAGCTAAAAACATCGCAGGGCAACAGCGTACGCAAATTTTTGAAAACAGCGCATATCGCAGCGCAACACGAATGGCCAAAAAACATCGCAGCGCAACATCGTAAAAAGGCAAAACCGATACTCTAATAATTATAGTTCAACTTATATGAGCCTAGCTTGAAAATACCTAATAAATGCACTGACTGTTTTAGCACCCATCCAAGCACAAATGTATTTCTGGAAACTCCCTTTTGAGCATTTTAGCACAACGCTGCCACATTCTAGCTTGGCAAAGTCATCTTTACATTTCAGCAATTCCAGGGATACGTAGTGATCATCTTCAAAGCCCTTAAGCACTGCGATGATGTCTTCTTCACAAATTTTAATCATTCGTTTGGTTATATAGGGAATCATCATCCGGATACCCTAAATAGATAATAATACCACCAACAAATCAGTGTCCTTTAACAATATGAAAATTACATCCTGCATGAGCCGAAATCCACATGGGCTGATTTTATCCACCTTTCTGAGCACACCAACACCAGCTGAAAATTATAAAGAGGAAGGTCAGTAAATGTACAGGATGTCCGAGAAAAAAACCACTGCACCTTGAGAGCACCACAGGACCAATTCCTATTCTTATCTTTTACTTCACGAAATGTCATATTGTAGCTCCAAAGATAAAAGATGCATTGACAGAACAAATAAAAAAATCAGGATTTTCGATCCCCGAATTTTCGGTTTTTGTTAAAGTAAAAAGTGCTTGGCGTATTTTTAGGATGATTTTTAATACCAGATTTTTTTCGAAGAAAAATATTTCAAACACATGATTTCGTAGCCCTTTCATTCTTTATTCAAGATTTTTTTAAAACATGCTTTGGCTGTTAACACAAGTGAGGTTTTGCCACTTTAACTGATACACGCACACTCGAGTGTTTTGCACCGCGATATTATTAATTATTTATATTGCAGCGCAGATAAAAAGCTGCAAACTTCATTTCGAAGAATTTTTTTTTGAAAATTTAATTTCAATATATGGCCTCATGAAAAAAGCAACTCTATTAAAAACATATATAATTTAAAAAAATCGAGAAAAATTTGTTATTAGCCATTTTTGGTTTATCTTTCAAAAGGCCATATCTCAAAATTTATACCATCAAAATTGTTCTGTAAAATGAGTTTAGTGGCTCTTGTTCTGCGCTACAACATGTGACAAAAATGTTTTCACAACATATAAAACTTTATCCAAATTTTTGACCACGAGTAAATTTGGCAAAACCGAAAATTCGGGGATTGAAAATCCTGGATTTTTTTTGTTCTGCCAATCTTTTTTATATGAGTAACTTTCACAATGTTGATACACTCTTCGCGGAGCAATTAACAGTGCCACAAGATGACATATCGTTCGCGAAAAAAAATAGGAATGAAAATTAACCCTACGGTGCTCTCAAAGTGCCGTGGTTTTTCTTTCTGGGACACCCCGTAGAAAAGCAGGATAAATTAACCATTGACAATCTTGAACCGCTCTGCATTGAACTTGAGGAAGTCGCGGAGACGATCATTTACGTAGTAGATTCCCTTCTTTTTTTCTGTGTTATGCGTCCGAATCAGCAAATTGTCGAATGGGAAAGCGTCATCCAAGCCGTAATGAGTCGCCATCAGCTCAGTGAACTCTTTCTTAGTATCCCCTAAGAACACAAACGGATCTTCACGGAATGTCTTTCGCTTCTTCTGTGCTGTCTTTCTAAATATAATAATTTGAAAATGACAATAAGCAAAAGAAAACCTAAATGGCTGATCCACATTGAGTTCCTCAGATAATGGAGCAACCTTGCGGATAACTGCTACGAAGAATCCTCCCGAGTTTTGAGCGTGTGGTAAAATTCTGAAACTTCTCTCCAAATGCATTTCCGCGGCTTCTTCTTTAGTCGGCGGAAACATTGAAGGAACATAAAATGATTTGGCGTTGTTAGGCACATCTTCGTGACTGTTGATCGGCTTCATTGACTTATCAATAACCTAGAAATCACGAAACTTGATTCTATCGCCATATCCCGATGAAAAATTTTAAAACCTCAATTAACTTACTTTCCAAGTAGAGAGACCCGGTGACCGCTTCAAAGAAGGCAGCTTGTCGGAAACATCAACCAATTCTAAGCATCCTTTGAAAGTTCTTAGCATATAGGCCAGAACAGCTTCATCTTCCATCGGATTCAGAGAGCATGTGGAATATACCTACAAATGCAGTTGTCAAGAAATCAAATCTTAATAAGTTTATAGCGCACCATTAATCCACCGACAGCAAGTAGCTGTAAGCATCTTCGAGCAATATGTTGTTGAATTTTATGCAGATTCAGTCCTTTTTGAGGATCCCAACTCGCCCACAATTCTGGATTTTTCCGGAAGGTTCCGTCTCCACTAAAATTGGATGACAGACATTGAGCAAAAATCCCGGGAAAAACTACCTGCAATAACATCACAAAGAATTCTGTCAAAAAGAATTGGCTTCTTCTCAGCATCCAGTATAGCAGGAATCATAGAGGCATCTTGGTTAATCTAAAAATAAAAAATGTATCTGTGTTTGAAGGACTGTAGCCGTCGCCGACAACGAGAATTTCAAATGTTTGAATTCACACGGGACAGTTCTCTTTCGTCTCGCACTGTACTCTTTTGACTTGCTTCGAATGACTCAAAAGAGTACAATGAAAGACAAAAGAGAACTGTCCCGCGCGAATTCAAACATTTGAAATTCTCGTTATCGGCGACGGCTACAGTCCTTTAAAAACTAAGCACGAAATAACCACCCATATATACATACCACAACACAATTGGCGGTGGGCATACGCTTCAACTGCAATAAGATATTTTTGTTTTAGCAATTCAATAAAAAAACGTGGTTGACGGACTGTTTGATGAACCAGCAAATAGCAACGCGAATAATCGAGATCATTGGCGACTACAAGCCCTTCTAAATGTCTTTCCAAATGAAAACAACTCATTAAAAAAGTTACTGCGAAAGTTTACCAGGATTCGGATTATTCTGGTGCATGAGCTCGATAATCTGCATAGTCTTGCTTCCAGGTGCCTATAAATAAATAAATAACAGTAATTATTTTTTTTGGCACTGAAGCCCATAATGTATACCGCGCATGCATCTAATACAAGGTGGTGAGACTGGATGTCCAGGAGAAGGGGCGGCACCATTGATACCGCTTCTTGTCTACTTGTATTGCCCTGAAAATTTATCAATCTTATCACGTACTATGTAAATGAACAATGACTTACAATAGTCGTTTCATTGACCAAAAATTCGTGAAGATCTCGCAGCACTACATGACTTCTGACTACAGCTCTTGGCATATCCATTTGAAAAGCAAAAGGAACAAATTCGATTGGTTTAGGCACATGAATTCCTTCGCATCCCTCCTTTCCTTCCATCTCTGACAGCTGGGCAAAAAATTATCCTGCATGTAGCTCAGGACCTGGTCCCGCTCCCTGTAAAGAATTTCAAGTTTCTCTATATAACCGAGAAAAAAGAACAAATACACACGGAAGACTTAGCTGAATGCGAAAAGACGAAGGGAGCGGCACCTAAACCGGACTGGTCAATGTTTTTAAAATTGAGAGTATATTACCTTAATAATGTCACCAAATTTTTGCCAGTCTTCTTCAGGGATCACGTTTTGCATCTTGTAGAATTGAAACATATTCTCATTTTTAAACTCATATTTGTTCAATTCGTAGTTTCCTGGCTTTCCTTGGACCTAAAACTTTTACAGAATAAACTTAAGGAGGAGTAAGGACGAAGGAGAGGAAGATGGAAACTACCCCATTTCTGGATCGCTTCTTGGCTTTTCTATTGCTTCCGACTTTAATTTCCGAACTTTGTTTAGCTTCTGCATCAATTTTCACAGTTGACTTAACTTCTGATGCATCCATTTTGCTAAATAAAAAACAACTTGTCGGTAGATAGAATAGGCAGAGCACACCCCAGTAATGCTATTGCTTTTCCCACTTATACGTATTTTTTCCTTAGCCGTTCTTAAAAAATCTTTTCGACTGAATAAAAGGTAATACGAGGTCATTGATACTAAATGCGATCAATTATTGGTGAAAAAAGATTGCTTGGAAAAGTTTTGCTGATCCCTGCCAAATGCGGTGACGGCTTGACTTTACTTTAACCCGGGCTTGGATGGTTAGAGATGCGCGCACTCACTTACCTTAGACATAATTCCGAGCAAGACTCTTGAACAAAAATGCATTTAGAGGCTCTTTTTGCCCAGCTCCAGTGACCAAAACATGCCAAAACAGGCAAATGGTCGAAATTTCAAAATGTCAAAAACTCAGTTTTTTGTTAGCCAGAACTCAAAAATAATGTGTTTTTTGAACTCCTGAGGTGATTTTAGGTCGATATAGGGTGTTTGGAAACACTTTTAAAAAAATTCCATTGGGGGGGGGGTATACTCCGGTAGGGTCGAAATTTTATGGCAATTATGGTCGACAAATATCACAATTGCCACTAAACATTCACTTCTTATTAGGATCAACTATTAACCAATCCACCTACCCTACTCAGCCAGAAATTTTTCGGTTTAGGTATCATCCAGGTGTTTTGGGTGATATCCAGATAGTTTGGGTACTATCCAGGTGTTTTGGGTACCATCCAGGTGTTTCGGGTAACATCTAGATGGTTTGGGCACTATCCAGGTGGTTTGGGTACCATCCAGATGGTTTAGGTATCAGCAAATAGTATTTCTCCGCTTTTCGGGTAATTACCGGTAATTACCCGGGTAATTACCCGGAAAGTATTTCTCCTGAGAATTACCCAACCCTAGATTTTAGTCAAAATTTGAATTCGCGCCTTTTGAATTTTGAAGGGATTAAGGGCTGTATAGGGAGGGGAAGGGAATAAAAGGGGCCACTAATGACTCAGGGCCCACTAACAAGAAGATTTTGAACATATTTTTGAATACTGGGGCCTACCGCATAAATAAACTCTGGTATGCATGCTTTTTCATGCATCCAGAGTCTTTTTCGAGTGATTTGTGTCTAAGGTATGTGTGTGTGCGCATCTCAACTCCAAGCCCCAAGCCCCCTGCGCCCCGAAGGGGGCGCAGGGGGCTTGAGAGTTAGAGATGCGCGCACTCACTTACCTTAGACATGATTCCGAGAAGTACTCTTGATCATAAAATGCACAGAGAGGCTCTTTTTGCCACGGCTCAGTTAAAAAACATGGTAAGACAGCCAGAATATACCAATATATGTTTTTCTAACGTTCTGCCATAAAAGTGGCCCTTTTATTCCCTTCCCCTCCCTATACAGCCCTTAATCCCTTAAAATTCAAAAGGCGCGAATTCAAATTTTGACTAAATCCATGATACCCCTGTTGTTTGAAAAAAATTTTTTCACTTTACCGGAAACGATTGGTAAATTCGCGCCTAAATCGGGGTCGAGAAACACGAATATGCAATCAGTTTTTCAAAATTGTCATCAAAAGTGGGTCAGCCGTAGGGGGAGGGGGTCAAGTAAAGTGTTACCGCGGTGACTTGTCACACAAAATTACAGACACTCAGAAAAACAATTGAGGCAGACATGAACAAGGGGAACCATTCCAATGCGAGAAAGCACTCATTGAATATAAAACAGAGTCATTGTATAACTTCCTTTATTAATCAACTGCAACCAACAATGAGCTCGTCATTCCAACAATCAATCGCGATACTTAACAATAGTGTACAACAGGAAAAGTGTTCTTGTATCTACTTTTTGCTATTGTGATACGGATGTTTTCGGTGATTGGTTGGAGTAGAAGCCAGATGATTAAGACTCCGTCTTTGCTCATAGCTTGAATCCTGGTGGCTTCTGTTTGACGAATAGGAATTGCGGCCTTGGATAGCTTGCGGTGGCAGCATAAAGACCGACGGACTGAGCGACACTTTGTTGAGCCTGACTGGGTGTGGCATTCTTTCACTGCAACTGTGCAGCTCTTCAGTCGACCCAAAGCGCTTCCCATTGTTGCCAACATAAGAATGACTGCGATGATCAGAATTAACCCCAGCCTGACCGACGTAACTGCTAGAACGACGATCTTGACCCATGAAGTTGTTAGAATTACGCCTTTGCTGAAGAAAACGGAACTGATCAGCCTGAATTTTTATAAGTAAAAGTATGCGCAGCAAGTAAACGAGATAGCCAACCCACCTTCTGGGATTTGTCCCTAGGAGAAATCATCAACTGACGACCAAACAAGGTGACTTCGTTTAACATCTCAATGGCGAAAAGCACGGATTCTTCATCCTGGAATTCAACGAATGCGTATTTTGCTGCTGGCTGACCATTTTGCTGCTGGGCTCTTTCCGGAGTCGCGTGCTCTTTGATGAAGACAGACACGACACTTCCAACCTAGAAATACGCTGTGTAGAAGGTGAATTTTTAATCTCAGCGTACCTGCACAAATAGCTCTTCCAGTGTTTCTTTGTCAACTCTATCATCTAAGTTTTTGACATAGATTGTTCGTTCGCTTGGATCACAACTCATCTTTTTTTGATAGCTAAAACAACTCCTATTCTAAATGAAATTCATATTATGAACGTTTTAAAATATAACAAAGACTAGGGAATCTGGCGTGTTGTCTATCATTTGGATTAGATAAAAGACATAAAACAATGAAAGTAGAGAAGATTATGACATATCAAGGATATTATATCAAGAGTGTCAATCAAATGCTCAATGAAGGGCATTTGCGGTTAAATCTTTGCCTGTGGAAATTGAAGACGCGTGCAGTCTTGGCCTATTGGCCAATGAACCAGCCCGGATGATTACGATTTTTGCGTTTTTCAAATCTTGTATGGAGGTTTTGAGTCAAAACTTTTGACTTTATAATTATTTGAACTTTTTGTATATTTATACAGTCGAAGCTCTATATAACGATCACCCCTCATAACGTTCAGCTCTATATAACGTCCACTAAAAAATGTTTGGTTAGTCTGATTGAAATATGAACAAAAGGACGTACCATGTAACGCTTACTCCTCATAACGTTCAGCTCTTCATAACGCTCACCTGAGGCTGGCTCCGTTAGTAAAAAACAATGCGTTTATTTGCACTCTACATGGCACTCTACATTTCACTCATTTAGTGAGATGTAGAGTGCAAATAAACGCATTTTTATCAAGTCTTTTTCAAATCTTTTTTTTATTATTTTAGTTGAAATATTCGGCTCTATATGTGTTCGCACAACCCCGAAAAAAACACAAAAAGTCCCCCCTATGGTTTTCTTTCAACCTTTTTTTTAAAGAGGGTGTGTACGTTAAGGCGCGTCCCCAATGAGTGCAATGTAGAGTGCGATGTAAATCGCACAAAAACGGCTGTAAATTTTTTTCTCGGCCGAACTTTTTTTCTGTTGGTACCATTTTGTAGCTGAGATGCAGGGCTACGCAATAAAAACATTTCAGACACATATCGCTGAAAATTGTTTGATAAAAATGCGTTTATTTGCACTCTACATGGCACCCTACATTTCACTCATTTAGTGAGATGTAGAGTGCAAATAAACGTATTTTTATCGGATATGGATTTTTTCTGGTGCAAAAAGATTTCTTTTTGGTGCAAAAAATTTCTTTTTGGTGCAAAAAGATTTTATTTTGGTGCAAAAAAAATTTGGTGCAAAAAAGCTCTTTTTTGGTGCAAATTGAATCTTTTTTGGTGCAAATATGATCTTTTTTGGTGCAAAAAGATTTTATTTTGGTGCAAATCGCCTTGGTGCAAATTGAATTTTTTTTGGTGCAAATAATTTTCTTTTTGGTGCAAATTGAATTCTTTTTGGTGCAAATAGTATTCTTTTGGTGCAAATTAAATTCTTTTTGGTGCAAATCCAATCCTTTTTGGTGCAAATAGAATTCTTTCTGGATAATATATTTTTTGCCCGTATAATACTCGTTTTCGCCCATCGCATATTTCTTTTGCCTGTAGGTTTTGAATGGGCGTAGAATATCCGTTTTTGCCCGCAGATTTTTCCTTTTCTATTTTTTTTCTGCCTGTAGATTTAAAAATTTTGCGGAAATTCAAATTTTATGGTCAGAAAAGGACTTGGTTTGCTCAGAATCCCACCCCAAAGTGACCAAGTTTGTTTTTGGGAATTTGTTTAAGGGGAAGTAAACTTTTTGCGAAAATTAGATTGCGCGCATCAGAATCCTTTTTCGATCGGCTCAATCTCTCAGAATCGGATTCCGCCATTTAGAAGCACTTAATGAGGGGGGGGGGGGTGTTACACTTTATGTACGCATCGCCCTAAATCGACAGTTTTCATCCCGCTAGGCGCACACCTTTCTTTTTTATATTAAGTTTACTGACTTCTAGGGTCGAAAACTGTCGAGAAATGGATCGCAATCATTAACTGCACTGCTTTGCTGTCAGAAACTGCCTCAATTTCCGAAAAACGTCAGTTCCAGAACAAATTTTGGGGAATTCTGGGGTAACAACAAATTTTGGGGAATCTCGAAAATTTGGGTGACAGCCCTGGGTGGGACGGCATGGAATTGGAAATCGTTGGATGTTTTTTGAATTTTAGATTCAACTTCACACTAACTTCGTTCTGTTTGATAGCTCAAATGAAAGCCTAGATTTTCGGCCACATTTTGGTATATAAAAAGTGTGACTTGTAGAAGTTAGAAAATTTCAGTGTAACTAATCAAAGAAAACCCTGAAAAACGTCGATTTTAAGCAACTTAGCCTACTTTAGCCTGAATACAAGCTTCAGTAGGTGTAAAAGCATGCTCTGATGATCTTATTGGATATTCAAGAGTGTGAGGATCATTTTGACACTAAGCTTGTAAATAAAAGGAGAGAAAAAGGTGTGCAGCCAGTGGTAGTCGAACCTGTGACTTAGGCACTGCGTGTATGAAGTATACCTCACCCTTTAAAACCATTAGCAACTAGTATTTAGGTACCCTGAACCAATAATAAAGTCGTTTCTAAATGGCGGAATCCGATTCTGAGAGATTGAGCCGATCGAAAAGGGATTCTGATGCGCGCAATCTAATTTTTCGCAAAAAGTTTACTTCCCCTTAAACAAATTCCCAAAAAACAAACTTGGTCACTTTGGGGTGGGATTCTGAGCAAACCAAGTCCTTTTCTGACCATAAAATTTGAATTTCCGCAAAATTTTTAAATCTACAGGCAGAAAAAAAATAGAAAAGGAAAAATCTGCGGGCAAAAACGGATATTCTACGCCCATTCAAAACCTACAGGCAAAAAGAAATATGCGATGGGCGAAAACGAGTATTATACGGGCAAAAATATATTATCCAGAAAGAATTCTATTTGCACCAAAAAGGATTGGATTTGCACCAAAAAGAATTTAATTTGCACCAAAAAGAATACTATTTGCACCAAAAAGAATTCAATTTGCACCAAAAAGAAAATTATTTGCACCAAAAAAAATTCAATTTGCACCAAGGCGATTTGCACCAAAATAAAATCTTTTTGCACCAAAAAAGATCATATTTGCACCAAAAAAGATTCAATTTGCACCAAAAAAGAGCTTTTTTGCACCAAATTTTTTTTGCACCAAAATAAAATCTTTTTGCACCAAAAAGAAATTTTTTTGCACCAGAAAAAATCCATATCCATTTTATCAAGACTTTTTCAGCGATATGTGGCTGGAAATTTTTTTATTTTGTAGCCGTAGATCTCAGCTACAAAATGGTACCAACAGAAAAGAAAGTTCAGCCGAGAAAAAATCCACAGCCGTTCCCGCCTAAGCAAGTAAAAAAAAATCGCTCACTCATTGGGGTCTTAGCTTTAGGTCCGGAATATTTGAAAAATCGTCTCGAGCGGAAAAACGTCAAAGACGTATTTTTCAGACTAAAAGTCCAAATAAGAGATCCATCAGTTTTATTGTTGCGCCTCACTTTATTGTATCCTTCCTTTCTGACTTCTGGGGTGGTAGTAACAATCAACGGATAAAATCCGTGGATAGAAATATCCGCGGATAGAAATATCCGCGGATAAAAACCCGTAGTAACAATCAGTGTTTCCAAAATGATGATGAGAAAACGATGAAAATGAGAATTTTCAGTGAGAAAATGAGAAATTCTCATTGAGAAAATTCTCATTTTCATTAAATGAAAATGAGAACTTCTCATTTTCATTTATGCTGAGAAAATGAAAATGACAATTTCTCATTTTCATTTTGTATAAGAAAATGAAAATGAGAAATTCTCATTTTCATTTGATGAAAATGAAAATTTTTCATTTTCTCACTGAAAATTCTCATTTTCATCGTTTACTTATTTTCTCTATATTCTCAGTTAAAAAATACTCAGAAATTTTCAGCTACATTAATTTCACTGATTCTTTTTCGCTTATTCCAATTTTTATTGACAATATTAAGAAACATCGGCATGTCATTTCTGAGTGATGGTAATGAAGCGGCTGCAAACTTGTCCGGCGAAAGAAGTCCGATTGTCGCTTAGGCAAGAAAAAGAAAACCAATCGATCCGATATGGGGTAAATCCAAGGAAGCCTCTCAAAACCAGATAACGTTTTTGAAGTGCAGGTTGTATGAACAGGTATAACTTTAACACTCCAAGCCTCATGCGTGACTTTTGCCATTTCTGAAGCAGAATTTCATGGAGAACACGATGGCTTTTTCAGATTTTCTTTTCAAATCTAAAAAGTGGTTCAAATCGACCTTTGAAACATGCGACCCATATGCCGGGCTCTACAAACTTAGATCAGGCTATAACTTTTTTTACAGATATGATTTTAATGTGTTTCAAAAACTATAAATGCTTCTCATTAGCTCTTCTATCTTTCTGTAGATTAATAATTATCACTAAGACCAAAAATAAAAATTAAATTCATCAAAGATCCCTAAAATGTGAGTTTTGAAAATCGCAGTTATTTCACAAAAATGCCTATAACTTTCACTGTATCGATTTTTTTGAAGCATACTTCACGGAATCTGAAAAAACACATTCTGCGCTACAAAATGACGTGTTACGTTATTATACGTGCCTCCCAACCCGACTCACAATACAGTGTTATAAGTCCGTCTGAGGAATATAAGGATTTTAAGGATTATGTTTTAGATAGAATATTCGTAAGCACTGCACACTCTGTAAAGACAATGAAACATTCCGTGTTTTAAAAGTATTAAGAATAGTTTTGCACTATTTTCTGTCCTATTTGTGCGAAAAAAATTTCAAAAGGCGCGCATTTAAATTTTTTGTCAAACATTTTAGTGATATTTTGTATTTTTGTTCATATCTTCGAGTTGGTTCATGACGAAATCATAATCTATAGTTTATTTTGTAGCTGAACGAACAATCTTTTTTATGAATATCAGTTTCTTTTCATACATTCTGACTTCGAGACCAAAAAAGCATTTCAAAACTACTTTGCATTTTTGAAATATACGTTTTTGGATAAACTTCTATAATTATCTGTTTTTCTGTGATTTTTTCAAAGACCTGATTATGGATTCAGATTCTACATGAGAAACTGGTTCTAAGGTTGCTGTGGTCTGATGTAATCTATGCTTTCTTATGAATAATTTTCAAATGAGTATAATGGTATGCATGAATTTCTGAACACCAACCCAATTAGTCCACTTAACATTCTCCGGGTCTAGTGCATCAAAAGTTTATTGAACTAGGAGAAAACAATACCTTATTCGACGTGCCACATTTCAAGGATTCGTCCGGTGCATTATAGGTATTCAGGTTAACTAAAACTGCATTGCACCTAATGACGATTCACAATCGCCACTACAAGAAATTCTGAATCTCATCCCAAGTGTTTCACTATATAATTTAACTATTATACCAAAAAGTTTATCTAAATACTTATGATACACCGGACGAACCCTCGAAATGTGGCGCGTCGAATGAGGTATTGTTTTCTCCTAGTTCAATAAACTTTTGATGCACTAGACCCCGGAGAATGTTAAGTGGACTAATTGGGTTGGTGTTCAGAAATTCATGCATACCATTATACTCATTTGAAAATTATTCATAAGAAAGCATAGATTACATCAGACCACAGCAACCTTAGAACCAGTTTCTCATGTAGAATCTGAATCCATAATCAGGTCTTTGAAAAAATCACAGAAAAACAGATAATTATAGAAGTTTATCCCAAAAACGTATATTTCAAAAAATGCAAAGTAGTTTTGAAATGCTTTTTTGGTCTCGAAAGTCAGAATGTATGAAAAGAAACTGATATTCATAAGAAAGATTGTTCGTTCAGCTACAAAATAAACTATAGATTATGATTTCGTCATGAACCAACTCGAAGATATGAACAAAAATACAAAATATCACTAAAATGTTTGACCAAAAATTTAAATGCGCGCCTTTTGAAATTTTTTTTCGCACAAATAGGACAGAAAATAGTGCAAAACTATTCTTAATACTTTTAAAAACACGGAATGTTTCATTGTCTTTACAGAGTGTGCAGTGCTTACGAATATTCTATCTAAAACATAATCCTTAAAATCCTTATATTCCTCAGACGGACTTATAACACTGTATTGTGAGTCGGGTTGGGAGGCACGTATAATAACGTAACACGTCATTTTGTAGCGCAGAATGTGTTTTTTCAGATTCCGTGAAGTATGCTTCAAAAAAATCGATACAGTGAAAGTTATAGGCATTTTTGTGAAATAACTGCGATTTTCAAAACTCACATTTAGGGATCTTTGATGAATTTAATTTTATTTTTGGTCTTAGTGATAATTATTAATCTACAGAAAGATAGAAGAGCTAATGAGAAGCATTTATAGTTTTTGAAACACATTAAAATCATATCTGTAAAAAAGTTATAGCCTGATCTAAGTTTGTAGAGCCCGGCATATGGGTCGCATGTTTCAAAGGTCGATTTGAACCACTTTTTAGATTTGAAAAGAAAATCTGAAAAAGCCATCGTGTTCTCCATGAAATTCTGCTTCAGAAATAGCAAAAGTCACGCATGAGGCTCGGAGTGTTAAGTTTGACATTACGTTTATGTTTGCAGTAATTTATAAATACAAGAGATTCAGCGCGACCACTACAACGTTAAAGGATCATTTTGAAGCAAAGCACTGCAAAGGGGAAAACCAAGCATCCCCTAAAAACCAGTCTAGCAGTAAGAAAGTGGTGAAAGGTACACTTTTATACTTTTATAGCCTTTTTATGTCTTGACGAGCTTCTAGGTTAGAAAAGATAGAAGTCGCATTTACTCGGGTACCTCATGCTCTCAGAATACGATATGAATCTGAATATTGAAGTGCTCCAAAGAGTTCAGGGTGAGAAGACTGTCACCATATCTCACTGTCTGGAATACACTCGTGCACTCGTCCTCTCGCTTAATAATTTGGAGGTCATTTGCCTGAATATCAAATTGTAATATTAACAGCTATTTATTTAGGAAGTAGTAGAGGTGTCCGATCTAAGTCTTTGATCCTGAATGTGCTTCATAATGTGCAGAGCATGTGCATCAGTGACTCGAATGTTGATGCGACAAACTATTGGTGTAGCTACCTCTCCTCGGTTTGATATTTACCTCTTGGTGGACATAAAAATAAGTGAGACTTTTAGGATTGCCATCAACTAGCTGTCTTTGCTCTCGAAATACTTAGTGTTCCCGCCACAAGTGCTCCAGTGGAAAGAATTTTTTTGCAGGCAGGATTAGCCACCAGAAGTCTACGAAATCGTACTGAATTTTCGTTATTAAATTCACAACTGTTGGTTTATTGTAATAGTGATGTTTGAAATTATTTGTTTTGCCTAATAAAGGATAGATGGATTACAAAGAGTGAGTGAAATAATCTTAAGTAGTGCAGTGCTGCAAAATTTAGAAATTTCATTCACGACAACTCCCTTGGCAGCACCGGACTCAGCCTTAGAAATTTCCGCACCGTCAACGATCTATAAATATTTTGGCGCCAGCTGGCACTGACTGTTCCAGTGTTAGTCCGTAACGTTACCAATTATATTAATGGAGTAACCAATAACCGTAACCAATAACAATTAATAGAGTAACCAATAACCCAAATAGAGTGACCAATAACCGAAATACCACATTTGTGGGGCTACAAAAATAAAAATAAACAACTGGATGTTGACGATTTATTACTGAACCTTCACATTAAACAAATAAACAAAAGAAATAACTGAGAAGTTTTCAGTACCTTTCGCGGTAAGAATCTCTTGAAAAAATAAATGAGAAAATAAAAATTTCAGTGAAAAATGAGAATTTCTCATTTTCATTTGATGAAAATGAGAATTTCTCATTTTCATTTTGTAGGGGAAAATGAAAATGAGAATTTCTCATTTTCATTTTCTATGAGAAAGTGAAAATGAGAAGTTTTCATTTCACTTTCTCATAGAAAATGAAAATGAGAAAATTTTCATTTTTCATTTTGGAAACACTGTAACAATCACGGATAGAAATATCCACGGATACGGATAAAATCCGCGGATTTATCCGCAGCTAAGGATAAATCCGCGGATATATCCACGGATTTATCCGCGGATGAAATCTGCGAATAAATATGAGCATGGTTATTTTCACTGCAAGAAAAAAAGTTAAACTACTATTTTTTTGTTCCCCTTGAAGCAGGAAAATGTTTTATTCATATTTATTCACGAGTCATTTACAAAATTAGTCGAAAAATATTGCATAAATCTTTTTCGCACCATTTTTTGAAGAATTTTGCACAAGTATTCTCTTAAATCTGTCAAAAATTTTAATAATTTCTACAATAAGTCTAACACAGGGATGGAAAAAGTAGTTTTCTAAAAAAAATGTACACTTAGAAATCGCAGAAGCTCTTTTTCAAAGTTTTATGTTAAAATCCAGAGTATAACTTTCCCCAGATAGATTTGTTTTCGGAATACTGTTTTAATGATCGCTAAGCATTTTCTCTGCGCTGAAACGATAAAAAAATTATTTTCAATAAATTTGAAGAAAAAATTTAATGCAGCAAAAACACGACTAAAAGACTGCTTTTTAAACAAAACTTCTTTTTCAGTAGTATAGTACACCTATTCAAATGTATTCAAGTGTTTTTGGATAGTAATCGATTTTAAAGCTTTTTGACGATTCATTAGAAAAATAAAAATCTTAAGGAAGATGTCGAGATGGAAGGTTTGGTCATTCCATCTCTGGAGCAAGTGCAAAATCAAAAGGCAGATAACGCTAGAAAGGATCTACCCAAAGCAAAGATTCATGAAACAGCTGTCAAAGAAATTAAAGAGTATGTGAATTTTCTAGCAAGGGCAAACTCTCTGTTAGAATTGGCGGCCGGTTCGTCTTTTCACAAATACAAATCACCTTCTGACCAATCAATTTTCAGCATCCAGAACACTATGTATAACATCAATAGTATGTGTGGATTATCCGTTCAAGTTGCTGTAATATTGGTGCTGAGTTAGAGCTGATGTGGACTGAACTTTTGCAAGCAGAAACCACCAACGATCTTGATTGGACGTACTCAAGTTGGCAGAGGTTAGAGTTTTAAGTTCAATTCGCCTACTTTTAGTAATTGTAAGTACCAGATCCTTCGAAATTCTGGAAACCGGAAACCGAAAGACTTATTGATCCACTACCACGACCACTGGAGCCAAGAAGAAAAAGGGGCGAAGAAAGAAAGTTGGCAGGGTTTTAGAGCGCCTTTAGAAATGAAAATTGTTGATTGTTATTACTGCTGTTATTGTTGTTCCGTATATAAAAATGATATTTTTTTCAGTGCTGTTTAACGTGATTTTTAGAGTGAGAATCGCCATTTGACGCCCGGATTTGCTAAAAATTTCATTCCGGATCAGTACACACCACTCTACACTACTCCAAACACTACTTTGAGTGATTTTCAAAAGTTAAGGGCATTTAAAAAATGTTTGTAATAGTTCAGAGTTGAGTTCTGAGAAATGATGAATTAGAACGGGATTTCGATGCGCGCAAATGTTTTTTCGCAAATAGATAAGTTTTTTAAACCCCAGTTTTTATTGGCTTCTGGCCACTTTAGCCTGGGATTCTAAGCGATTCAACGTCGATTCTGACTGTAAAACCGTGTTGTTGCAAACTTTTGACTGGAATTGCACAAATTTTCAAATTTACTGCGTGAAATCTGAAATTTACTGTGGGAAAAAATAAATTTACTGCGGGAAATCAGTATTTTGGGGTGTGAAATCAATTTGAGCCTTTTATTGTTACTACGGATTTTATCCCTGGATAAATATAAAAAATATCCACGGATATTTATCCGTATCCGCGATATTATCCTTAGCCTGGTCGGGGGCAGGATAAATCCGCGGATAAAAATATTTTCTTATGTATTTTAAATCGATTACTATCCAAAAACACTTGAATACATTTGAATAGGTGTACTATACTACTGAAAAAGAAGTTTTGTTTAAAAAGCAGTCTTTTAGTCGTGTTTTTGCTGCATTAAATTTTTTCTTCAAAATTTATTGAAAATAATTTTTTATCGTTTCAGCGCAGAGAAAATGCTTAGCGATCATTAAAACAGTATTCCGAAAACAAATCTATCTGGGGAAGTTATACTCTGGATTTTAACATAAAACTTTGAAAAAGAGCTTCTGCGATTTCTAAGTGTACATTTTTTTAGAAAACTACTTTTCCATCCCTGTGTTAGACTTATTGTAGAAATTATTAAAATTTTTGACAGATTTAAGAGAATACTTGTGCAAAATTCTTCAAAAAATGGTGCGAAAAAGATTTATGCAATATTTTTCGACTAATTTTGTAAAATGACTCGTGAATAAATATGAGTAAAACATTTTCCTGCTTCAAGGGGAACATAAAAAATAGTAGTTTAACTTTTTTTTCTTGCAGTGAAAATAACCATGCTCATATTTATTCGCAGATTTCATCCGCGGATAAATCCGTGGATATATCCGCGATTTATCCTTAGCTGCGGATAAATCCGCGGATTTTATCCGTATCCGTGGATATTTCTATCCGTGATTGTTACTACGGGTTTTTATCCGCGGATATTTCTATCCACGGATTTTATCCGTTGATTGTACTACCACCCAGAAGTCAGAAAGGAAGGATACAATAAAGTGAGGCGCAACAATAAAACTGATGGATCTCTTATTTGGACTTTTAGTCTGAAAAATACGTCTTTGACGTTTTTCCGCTCGAGACGATTTTTCAAATATTCCGGACCTAAAGCTAAGACCCCAATGAGTGAGCGATTTTTTTTTACTTGCTTAGGCGGGAACGGCTGTGGATTTTTTCTCGGCTGAACTTTCTTTTCTGTTGGTACCATTTTGTAGCTGAGATCTACGGCTACAAAATAAAAAAATTTCCAGCCACATATCGCTGAAAAAGTCTTGATAAAAATGCGTTTATTTGCACTCTACATCTCACTAAATGAGTGAAATGTAGAGTGCCATGTAGAGTGCAAATAAACGCATTGTTTTTTACTAACGGGGCCAGCCTCAGGTGAGCGTTATGAAGAGCTGAACGTTATGAGGAGTAAGCGTTACATGGTACGTCCTTTTGTTCATATTTCAATCAGACTAACCAAACATTTTTAGTGGACGTTATATAGAGCTGAACGTTATGAGGGGTGATCGTTATATAGAGCTTCGACTGTATAAATATACAAAAAGTTCAAATAATTATAAAGTCAAAAGTTTTGACTCAAAACCTCCATACAAGATTTGAAAAACGCAAAAATCGTAATCATCCGGGCTGGTTCATTGGCCAATAGGCCAAGACTGAACGCGAGCTGCACAAGCGAAAATAAACCAAAAATGATTGGCGAAGGGATTTGTAGGAGAGTTTTTTTTATCTTAAACGTTTAAAAAGTGTAACTGTCTGTCTTGCGTTCTGTTTGCTTTCGAATATATATTTCGGTGGTTGGCCGAGTAATTTCAAATTCATAATTAAGTTGAGAAACTCAAGTCTATTGAATTGAGCGTCTGATCGTGGACGATTACTTTCGACTACACTGCGCTCTCGTTCATCCTACACTTCAGTAATTTGACATCTGCGGTTACCCGACACCCTAGGTTATCCGACACTTTAAGTACATTTTATTAGGCTGTGATTGGTTTATTTTTAGTGGCACCCTAATTAACCGACACCTCGTTTATTCAACACCTTAGATCGGTCCCCGGGCTGTCAGATAACCGAGAACAGACTGTATCCTCAAATACCTCTTTTTACGTTTCGGGTATTTGGCGATGTGGAAACCAGAGCAAAACCTGGATATCCAGAACACCGTACGCAGCAAAATTCCGACTTACTTATCAGATAAGGCGGTGCACCAAGCCGATATCAAGAACGGTGTCTGGGCCAGTAACCGTTCGAGAAAATTGAAAATTTGACTAAAAACTGGGTTTTCAAAACTAGTAGTGTTGAATAATTCTACGGCAAACTGCTTCCTTGAATTACTTAAATTATAAGATAAACTTGCCCATTTAGGTTTATTGTCCGGAAATATGTTGAGCAATAAGTTTGCCGTTCGTTTGCACTGCTTCAAGAAAAAGTTGTATGGAGAGCTTCTGTCTTCAAATTGTGTCTATGTCCATCGTAGAGAAATTTGCAACTACAATCAGGCAACAGCATGAAAGAGCTTCTTTTCAAAAGATGGAATTCGGATCAAGCGATACCCCTGAAAATCAACAAAGTAGGGTGTGTCCCCTATTTTTCTTGTCATGTTGCCGAAACCTTCAATGCCATTTTAGGGTTCGGATGGCAGTAAGAATAATTTGTTCAATTGGAAGGTTGTTTCTGGGATCTTGCTAGCTGCAGGTGCAACTTTGACTGCGATGAATTATTCAAGAATGAAGGTATTTTTTTTCTCTCTCCTACTTTTTTAAAGGACCATACTTGTAGATGCAAAAAAAAATTGGCAAGTTCGCGCCGGACTTTTATCTTTCGTCTCGCACTTTACTCTTTGGAGTTATTTCGAGCGACTAAAAAGAGTGCAGTGAGAGACGAAAGTGAAGTGTCCCGCGCGCATTTGAATTCGTCAAACTCTCATTTGCATCAACAAGTATGGTACTTTAAAGTAAGTTTTTGAGGTGCTGCAAGCTCAAGAATATGAACGCAAAACTAGCCTAGGGAAAGCAAAGCTTGGTGGATCATGGGAACTCGTCAACACGGATGGGAGGATTGAAGGGTCAGAACAACTGCTCGGCAACTGGGTGCTTATCTATTTTGGCTTCACGAACTGTCCTGACATTTGTCCAGTGGAAATCGAGAAAATGGTTAGTGATTCTTGTGACTATCGAAATCTCTAATCGATTGGAGTCTTCATAAATTTAGGTCAATGTTGTAAATGATTTGGAAAAAGATCAGCAGATAAAGATTCCTGTTGTGCCAGTATTCATTAGCATTGATCCCCAGCGTGATTCCACCAGCAGAGTCAAAAAGTATTGCGAAGAATTCTCTCCGAAACTGCGCGGATACACAGGCTCTGTGGAACAGGTTGTTTACTTTACGATTCTGTGCGCGTTTTAACTAGCTTGTTTAGGTTGGAAGGTTGCTAAGACGTTCCGAGTTTACCGTAGCGAAGGACCGAAAGCAGCTGAAGATGATTACATTGTGGACCACACCGTAATCATGTATCTCATCGACCCGGATGGTGGATTCCAAGATTATTTTGGGCAGAATCGAACCTTTGTGGACATAGCTAATGCTATTCGAGCAAAAGCGCTGAAATATCAAAATTCTCACAAGTAGATTGTTGTTATCTGTTAAGAAATATCTGTTTATGTGTATGTAAACTGTGGCTGGTTTGCCTGTTAGTTGATTTGTCTTTGTTTCTGGGCAATAAAATGTATGATTGTTATTTTTTTCTGTTGCAGGTAGCTTCATTCATACCTTTCGTACATCCCATTTTGAAATAGCTAATACCGCTACACAATTGTGTCTTCAGAGCAAAAATGTCAGAGAAACCAGCTGCTCCGAAGCGAACTGAATTTTCGATTAAAGTTCCAGCGTAAGTTCATTTTTTGCAAGGCTCCTACTGATAAATGGCTGAAAATTTCGTGTACAGGGTTGGCCAATTTTTTGGAACACTTTAAACGATCATAACTTTTTCTATGATGGAATTCGAAATTCTGTAAACGCCATTCGACTCAGAATTAAAAAACAATTTTTTGGTGCATGGAGCTCGAAAAAAATTTTTGGTCAAAATTTTCGGATTTGCCTTGGTCCCCCTGTGTTCTAAAAACGTCGATTTGGCTAAAGTATGGTATACCACATGTTTCCAAAACTGGGTTTGACCACATATTCGAACGTTTCAGGTCGTAATTAGGGGTGTCAAAACTTGCGGACAATATTTTGCGGATGCGTGTTTCCGGACGTGATTATTGCGGACAAACCTTTGCGGATGAGGTTTTGCGCCTCAACTTTTGCGGATCAAATCTTGCGGACGCAAGATTTGCGGACGAACATTTGCGGACGAAGACTTGCGGACAAAGATTTGCGGATGAGAATTTGCGAACTTCATATAAGCACCGCTTAAATCACAGGTTCGACTAACTAAGTTTTTAATGCTGTCATCCTTCACTCCGGCTTGAGATATCTCCTTTTTTCGGCTCCTTTTCTGCAAACTTCAGTTTACAGTCGAGTCTCGATTTAACGTACCCCAATTTAACGTACCCTAGAGCCGGTCCCTCCAATAATAAACTCCGTCAAATTTACCCCCGATATAACGTACCCTCGATTTAACGTACCCCTAGGGCCGGTCCCCAGGAGGTACGTTAAATCGAGACTCGACTGTATCCGCAAAGTCTCGTCCGCAAATCTTTGTCCGCAAAATATTGTCCGCAAGTTTTGCCAACCCGTAATTAGTACGAAAAACATGTTTTCCGGTGGCGGAAAGACATCTGGAGCAAAAAAAAATTTTTTTTTTAAAAGTGTTCAAAATCTACATTTTTTGACCAAAAATTCATTTTTTTCGTTCCGAATGAAGCTGAATTCGATCAAGAATAGTGTCCGCTCCATATCTATCTGATCTTTTCTTCCATTCTAATGTTATTGTTTCTTGCAATAAAAAACACTTTCGCCTCAACAATGCCAGTGCCTGCCGAAGGCAGCCAGGTGTGTATAACGGGTCAGCCCTTGGCCGAACAATGTACTCCAAAGGGCTTCCTATTGAATTAGGGTGCCTGCCGAAGGCATGCAGTTGTGTATGAAGGGTCAGCCTTGGCCCCTAAACGCCCAAAACCACAGGGTGGGGTTCATGGTTCAATTTTTTTTTTGCTTCAAGGGTTCCTTTTAAGGTTCCCGAACAATTCAGTGCTCGCATTAGCGTTTAGGGCCAAGGGCTGACCCTTTATACGCACCTGCCTGGCTTCGGCAGGCACTGGCATTGTTGAGGCGAAAGTGTTTTTATGCAAGAAACAATAACATTGGAACGGAAGAAAAGATCAGATAGATATGGAGCGGACACTATTCTTGATCGAATTCAGCTTCATTCGGAACGAAAAAAATGAATTTTTGGTCAAAAAATGTAGATTTTGAACACTTTTTAAAAAAAATTTTTGCTCCAGATGTCTTTCACCACCGGAAAACATGTTTTTCGTACTAATTACGGGTTGGCAAAACTTGCGGACAATATTTTGCGGACGCAACACTTGCGGACCAAATTTTGCGGAGGCAATATTTGCGGACGAAAATTTGCGGACAAAGATTTGCGGACGAGACTTTGCGGACCAAATTTTGCGGATGCAACATTTGCGGACCGACTTTTGCGGATAAACTGAAGTTGGCAGAAAAGGAGCCGAAAAAAGGAGAAGCCGGAGTGAAGGATGACAGCATTAAAAACTTAGTTAGTCGAACCTGTGATTTAAAAATTAAAAAAAGAATTTTCGAGCTCCATGCACCAAAAAAATTGTTTTTTGATTCTGAGTCGAATGGCGTTTACAGAATTTCGAAATTCCATCATAGAAAAAAGTTATGATCGTTTAAAGTGTTCCAAAAAAATCGGCCCTCCCTGTACTTTAAAATCCTCATATTTAGAAATACCGGCTTGAAGAGATTTTCGATTTTAAAGTTCAGTGGGTCTTTGAATGTGGATCCCCTCAATTGGCCGGCTGAACAACTTACTTTAGAGCGGGAGGATAACAGATCTCATGTAGATTCGAGTATTTTTCGAATAATATGAGATGCTTTCAAGTTTAGGTATTCGCTACAGAATCTAAGCAAGATTTCGGTGAAGCAGTGAATACGGAAAGGCTGCTCGAGATGAAGCTCGTCGAAAGCGCTATGGAAGGCGGGCACGCAACTACAATCACGATAACCAGCCATGGCATATGTCTATTAAGAATGCCGAAGGAAAGGACCGAAAGTTTCGTTCGATGCGGGAAGACAGTCAGTACGCCGATTACTGGGTTTTCCTGAAGGTTGGTAGGCTTGCAATTTTTACCCGCATTTTATTTTTCGGAAATTTTGATCATTCTGTGAATCTTACAGGTTGGCGACGACTTTCAAGCGTATAAAATCAAAGATCAGTACCAATTCCTGCCTTGCATTACGCATCGCACTCTTGACAGTGAGCAGGCAGAAGAAAAGTTCCAGCATAGAAACAAAGTTATGAATCAGGTAAATAAATCATTTTTACTGCTTATTTTGCTTTTATGAAGCGTTTTTAGTTTGCTCTCAAAGCTCAAATTCAAAAGACGTTCAGGGATCAGGATGAAGATGCTGCTATGTCTTCAAGAACTTCTAATTTGGTAAATCCTTTCGATAACTAAATTTTCGATAATCTTTGTGGCATTAGTGTTTTTTTTAGAAAATCAAAGACGTGGGTAGCTCCGACGAAGACGAGGATGGTCGTGACCGTGAAGCAGAAGATGCTGATGGAGGTGAGTGGAATGAGCGACTGGTTTTACGATTATTTATGGTTTTCTGTTTGGGTTGTGCGCAATTTTTCTTAAGTTCACATTTTAGATAATAAACAGAAGAAGCGAACAAAAAAGGCAAAGAATAAGCCTACTGCTTCCGAAACTAACAAGAGGGAAAAAAAACAGCGAGTAGAAAATGCTGATGAGGTAGCTGGTGAGTTCACTGTTTCGATTGTATTACCGTCACTGTGACAGTAAATTTTAGCTTATGAGTCTGATGATGGAGATGACGAAGGCCGAGAATATGACTATATGTCTGACTCAGGCTCTGACACTGAGTGGGTTCATTTTTCATGGCTAAACATAGAAAAAATACGTTGCCCAAGATTTAGTCGCGAAGAAAAGACTGTTGATCAAAAAGTCGAGGAAGCGTTGGTAGGAGTCGGCGATGAAAGCGGAATGAAGGACAACTGGGATTTGGATGACAGCGATCCCGAAGAAGACGAAGAGGATGAAGAAGAAAAGGGGAAAGGTGATTTTGTTTGACAACAGAGATGCACTCACAATTTTCGTTTAGCTGTTGAAAAACCTGCACCGCGCCGTGAATCAAAGAAGAATGGAGCGAAAGCTGTCACTGGCGGAGATGAGCCTATGGAGGAAGGAGGTTCGTAATTATTTCGATTGAGAGTGAGGCCCATGTGTTTTTACTCTAGATTCATCTGGCTCTGATTCTGACGATCCAGACAGTGCCAAAGTGAAGAGCGTATTGTTTATGCAGGTCTGGTTTCATATTATGCTTTTCTATTTTTTATTATGGTATTTTAATTTTCAGCGAAAGGAGAACCGTAAGCGACCTCATGATGAGCCACAAACGACCGCTGTTTCATCTTCTGCTACAACCACCAGTGCTCCTGCTGCTAAGCATTTGAAAATCAATGAAGAGTAAGTATTTGACCTCTGACCCGTCCATTTGACCTTAATTTATTAAGAAAGCCATGCGAGATGCCTGACGTACCACTTGCTGCGCACGCTGCTGCTAACGCTCTGGATACTGATGTAGATATTTATTTGACTACTTGTCATAATTGTTTTTCATTTAGTATGTGCGGCGATTGCTGGAAAGAAAGCCGCATACGACGAAGGAATTGCTAGGAAAAGTAAAACCTCGTTGCGGACAGATGGACAAAGGTGACGATATTGATGATAGCACATTAAAAAAGTTTACTTACTTGCAGAGAGCATCATCAAGAAGATAGCCGAGATTCTTAAGAACATCCAGCCATATCAGTTCAAACAGAAAGTTGGGACAAAGAAGTTACTTATTTCTCAATGAATCAGACTGCGTTGTGAGGAATGGGACATATACAAATAGTTAACAAGTGTTTATAAATTCGTCATTTGTTAGTGTTTCCCAGGCAGTTTATTGTTGTTTCTCGTGCAAATAAAGTGTCAGAAGTGTAATTGTGTTTCGAAGAGGGACCGAGTCTTGCACCGAGACTGCGGTGCAAGAAACTTTGTAATCTAGGATTCTTTCAGCCTATTTCATTAGCTTCTGCCCTACTTCAGGGGTGGTAGTAACAATCAACGGATAAAATCCGCGGATAAAAACCCGTAGTAACAATCACGGATAGAAATATCCGCGGATACGGATGAAATCCGCGGATTTATCCGCAGCTGAGGATAAATCCACGGATATACAGTTGCGGAAAAAAGTTACGGTCCGATCAAAATTTTTTTGATTTTTCATGCAAATTGCTGTGTACACGTATATTTTTAGAATAAAATTGAAAATCGAAATAGACAGTCCTGTGCAGAATTTCATGCACTACAAACTGTCATTGCTGTTTAAAATATTTTAAACAAATTATGTTGAGCATCGCCACTCATTCAAAAGTATCCGAAAAAAGGTACGAAAAAAGTTACGGCCCAATAACATTTTGATCTTTTTTACATGCTTGTCTTCAATGGTGAAAGATTACAGCATACATTTTTAAGAGCCCTGAATTTTAGCTGCAATTTAGAAGGTCAAGCTTTTGCTTTAAATTGTTCTGAGAAAACTTATGACCATCAACATAAAAGTGTCGACTTTCAGTCAAAATCAAAGTAAATGTAAGGAAATGGTTGTTCGTCACGTAAATACCAGCTATTCTTGAAAATTTTAATATCAAAAGCTAGCATTTAATGCATTTTCTAAAAGCTCTTTTATTTCTCTACAAAATGGCATGTCGACTGCTTATTTAGAATTAGACAGGGCTAAGAAACGGATGGTTGAAGTTGGAAGAGTTATAAAACTCCTCTTTTTACTTCATTTTGGTACATTTTTGTTTTTTCCAACTTCAACCATCCGTTTCTTAGCCCTGTCTAATTCTAAAAGAGCAGTCGACATGCCATTTTGTAGATAAATAAAAGAGCTTTTAGACAATGCATTAAATGCTAGCTTTTGATATTGAAATTTCCAAGAATAGCTGGTATTTACGTGACCGAACAACCATTTTCCTTACATATACTTTGATTTTGACTAAAAGTCGACACTTTTATGTTGATGGTCATAAGTTTTCTCAGAACAATTTAAAGCAAAAGCTTGACCTTCTAAATTGCAGCTAAAATTCAGGGCTCTTAAAAAATGTATGCTGTAATCTTTCACCATTGAAGACAAGCATGTAAAAAAGATCAAAATGTTATTGGACCGTAACTTTTTTCGTACCTTGTTTTTCGGATACTTTTGAATGAGTGGCGATGCTCAACATAATTTGTTTAAAATATTTTAAACAGCAATGACAGTTTTGTAGTGCATGAAATTCTGGGCGTAGAGGCGGGTGTACCGAAGAATTTAAAAAATATTTGCTAAACGGCACATTTGCTAAAAAAACTTTTTGCTAAAAAAATTTTTTGCTAAAGCACATTTGCTAAAATTCTTTTGCTAAAGTCACATTTGCTAAAAAATTTTTTGCTAAAGGCATATTTACTAAAATTTCTTTTGTTAACGCGGTTTTGTGGTTCTTATTGCGTCAAAGACACTATCATTTCAACTTTTTCCTCTTTTTACCTTTTTCTTCAAGTTTTGGGTGGTTTTGTAAATTTTTAAGTTTTTTTTCGAAATTTTTCAAATTGCGTCTGAATCATCCCAAATTTTTTAGGCCATCCATGATTTACCTCATACCATCCCAAACTGCTGAAACCACTTCGAGAAAACCCCAGGACCATGAATCGAGGTCTTCTACTAGGGACTGATTGCACCCAGAGGGGTTTGATCTAGCAACCTTGATAATGAGTATGTGGACCTCTACGCTACTCAAACACTCAAAATATAATAAAAAATAAGGTATGCGCCCATGTGGATTCGAACCATCAACGTCTACATCAAGCCTTAGAATCGCTCAGAACTTCATCCAGGGTGACCAGGTAAAACCAAGTGGATCAAAATTTTGGTAAAGGGACGTTTCGTCCTTTTTTTTTCATTCTAAGATTGCCTTGGTCCCCCTGTTGTTTTTTTATTTAAGAATATTTTCATTTAATGATTGCCTTGGTCCCCCCTGTTGTTTTTTAGAAAATTTTAGATTGTGTCCGAACCACCCCAAACCACTCAAAACCACCTCAAGCCACCCAAAACATCCAAAAATGGCCAAAAGCACCCAACACACCCAAAGCCAACCAAAACCACCCTAAACCATCCAAAACTACTCCAAATAAAAGTTTTGCGGGAATTGAAATTTTTCAGTCTGTATCAATGTAACCAAGTGGTCGTCCACTTGGATCAAATTTTTTTTACGTTTTTCATATTCCAAAACCTGATTTCTGGACTGATTCGGGCCCGCTGAAGATGGTTTGACAGTGGTAAAATGCCGTTTTCTCGGGTATTTTTTGAGTTTTGGGCAATAATTGATTTTGGTAAAACCAATTATTGCCCAATACTCAAAAAATACCGAGAAAGCGGCATTTTGCCACTATCAAACCATCTTCAGCGGGCCCGAATCAGTCCAAAAAACAGGTTTTGGAATATGAAAAACGTAAAATTTTTTTTGATCCAAGTGGACGACCACTTGGTTTGGTCACACTGGATGAAGTTCTTAGCGATCCTGAGGGTTGATATAGAGGTTGCTGGTTCGAATCCACCTGGGCGCATACCTTTTTTACCATAATTTTAGATATAGAAAGACAAGCGTTTGACTTGGTCACAGGTTCGGTTCCAAGTACCTCCATTTCCTAAACACCCTACGGTCATATTTGTGACACAAAAGGGACCAGAAAAGGCCTTTACCAAAAATTTCATTAGCAAATTGCCTTTAGCAAAAAAAATTTAGCAAATGTGACTTTAGCAAAAGAAATTTTAGCAAATGTGACTTTAGCAAAATTTTTTTAGCAAATGTGCCTTTAGCAAATATGTCTTTAGCAAAATTTTTTTTAGCAAAAGTTTTTTTAGCAAATGTGCCGTTTAGCAAATATTTTTTTAAATTCTTCGGTACACCCGTAGAGGCGTTAGGGCCTTTTTTTTCCACTTTTTGGCGTTCTGCCCTATGTTATATTTAGCCACTTAGGCCTTATTTTTTTAACTTAGGCTTAGGCTTAGGCTCAGGGTAGGCCAGCGCACGTTAGCCGGGATTTTTGCCTAGGCCTAGGATTTTTGCCTAGCCTAGGATTTTTGCAAGGACTGATCAAGTGTAACATCTGTTATTCTTGTCTGGAGCGAATTCTGTGACAGCCAGTTTCTTGTTTCCAATTCTCTTTGAATACGCAAAATTGATGGCAGACATCTGAAAAAAGAGATGAAACATTGTTCAGAATTTCGCAAATTTAGAACTGAATAAGATAAATAGAGACTGCTGGAAAGTGAAATAATAAGCAGACAACAAAAAAACAAGCTTTAAAAATTGAAATAAAGTTTAAATCAAAAATTAGTAGTGCCACGAATCGATTGCCACGAATTAATAGTGCCACGAATCGATTACCACGAATCAAAAGTACCACGAACTGATATTTTACCAGCCATGTTGGTGATATTATTTCTGGTTGATTCTCTTCAAAA
Source organism: Ditylenchus dipsaci (assembly GCA_004194705.1). NCBI lineage: Eukaryota > Metazoa > Nematoda > Chromadorea > Rhabditida > Anguinidae > Ditylenchus > Ditylenchus dipsaci. The sequence goes on from SADC01000487.1 coordinate 84,671, forward strand.
TCATCTTCTATTCAGTGTTGTTTTCTTTACAAATTTTTGTGTACGAAAATCTTCATTTTGTAAACGTAAGAAAGCAAAAAAATTGTGTTTTTGTTTTGAACATTTTTGAAATTTAAATTTTTCTCATTTTAATTTCTGTACACAAATGAAAATCAGGAAATTTTTGTACGTTTGTGTACACGAATGAAAATCAAAAAATGTTTGTGTACGTTTGTGTACACAAATCAAATGTCGAAAAAGTTTGTGTAGGTTTATGTGCACAAATGAAAACCCTGAAAATGTTTTTATGTTTGTGTACACATAGAAAAAATATTGTACGCAACACAAAACAACAATGTTTTTTGCATTAACAACGTGTACGGTACTAATAAATTATAAAACATACTTTCTCGGGATATTGTGCACGATAACGAGTCATCTTAGAAGCTCGATCTCATTTTTGGGATTTTAAAAACCGGATAAGAACATAGAATTTTACATTCATGCACTTTTATGAGTTTTTTTGCCAGTATTTTGCTTTTTATTTGTGTTGCGTACAATATTTTTTCGGCGCTACTCGGTTATACCACCCCCCCCTTCCCACCCCCCCCCCGCACTTACCTTAGACATGATTCCGAGAAGTACACTTGATCATAAAATGCATATAGAGTCTATTTTTGCCACGGCCCGAGTTGAAAAACATGGTAAAGCAGCTAAAAAAGTGGCCCCTGTATTATTCCCTTCCCCTCCCAATACAGCCCATAATCCCTTTTAAATTGCTTTTCTGGACCTTTTATGGCGAAATTATTGCTTAAAAATGTGTTTTGACCACTCCTAAAAAACTTGATTTTGGGGGGGGGGGGGGTAAACCGAGTAGGTCCGATTTTTGGGGGGGGGGGGGTATTCCCGAGTAGCTTTTTTGGGGGGGGGGTATTACCGAGTAGCGTCATTTTTTCCATGTGTACACAAACATAAACAAAATTTTCAGGTTTTTCATTTGTGTACATAAACCTACACAAAACTTTTGACTTCATTTGTGTACACAAACGTACACAAATAATTCTGAAATTTGATTTGTGTACAGAAATGAAAATGAGAAAATTTAAATTTTATAAATGTTCAAAAACAAAACTCGAAATCTTTTGTGTACATTTGTTTACAAAAATGTAACCGCAACACAAAACATTTGAGCGTTTACATGTGTACACAAACATCACTGCTTCTATTCCATCAAAATGTGGCTGGCTTTAATCAATAGCAATGTTATGCAAGACTGCAGAAGCAACTATAAAACTAGACACATTTGCCAAATCTATGCGCAGTTCTGCATGTAGGCTATGAAATCTTCTTTTCCACTGCCAAAAGCTTGTTCAACAATGACTCTGGTCTTAGCATGGGCGGAATTGTAACTCAAATGACAAATAAGATTACCGTATTTTCTCTTATTATAGACTGGTCTCTGATTATGACTTTGAGAGTATGTATCTCAGCGCAGAGTGAAAAGATCACAATTTTTTTCGCCTTTTCTTGGCTCCACTGGTTATGCCGATTCCGCTTTTTAGATACTCGCTAAGCTGCAGCAATATGTGCTGCAACAAGAGCTTCGAAACTCAAAAAACTTAGATGGTGTTCTTGATAGAGCTGAAGAATTTTCAATTTAGACACGCAATTTTTCAAGAACATTAGAATTATATCTAACAAGAGGAAGAAAAAAACAATCAAGACGTACAAAATTGAATCATTTTGTCTTTGTTTTGAACTTCCTTTTTCAAATTTACTTATGTCTTTAAATTTTGCTTGCTTTGAACTTTGCTTTAAGTCTGCTTTAAAATACTTTTGTAAAATGCTTTAAAAAACTCGTATTATCATTGTATGGTGAAAAATTATATCAACGATATAAAAAACGAATTATAGTGATAGAACTTGAATGCAGCTCAAACAGTGCTAAAATACTGTTATAACAACAAAACATGTGTTTGCAGCAGTTTAAAGACCACGTCGTAATGTATTAAAGCATATTTATACTTTAAAAGATTAAAAAAACAGAACAAAAAATTTATCCCGGATTTTATCCCTGGATAAATATCCGCGGATATTTATCCGCGGATACGGATAAATCCGCTGATTTTATCCGCGATATTTGATTGTTACTGCGGATTTTATCCGCGGATATTTATCCGTATCCGCGATATCCGCAAAGATGAGTATACTGCAATTGAAGCGAGGACCAGCAATTTCTTTCATGACTGTCTTCTACAAGCGAACAATCAAAATATCCGCGGATAAATCCGTATCCGCGGATAAATATCCGCGATTTTTTGATTGTTACTACCGATTATCCGTATCCGCGGATTTTATCCGAGGATACGGATTTATCCGCGGATATTTTGATTGTTACTACAGTCGACGCTCGATTTAGTGATCACCCGATTTAGTGTTTAGCTCGATTTAGTGTTCATCTAAACCCAACTTATTTAGTCACCGGCTAAGTAAAATGACTAAATCTGACGCTCGATTAGTGTTCAGTTCGATTTAGTGTTCACCTAGAGTGACCCCAGAGTGAACACTAAATCGAGCGTCGACTGTACCACCCCAGGCGATAGGGTCTCGAACTTATAATGATTTCTGAAATTAATGATACTTCTTATTTTTTCGAAAATAAGACCTTTGATAAATTCGGTATTGAAAATCACATAATTGGATCACTTACACTGATTAACTGTCAATAGCTGCAAAGATGAATCGGCGCAAGCGTCATACACCCCTCCAAAGAAGATGAATGCAATTTACACTCCGCAATAATCATTTCGCTTGTGCTTTGGCCCGTAAGTTCAGGGCCTAGCCATTACTAACGAGCTTTTGCAAATTTTGTTTTAAAGAAAGTTGGGTTTAAAGGGTCATACCAGCACGTTATACTGCAATTGAAGCGAGGACCAGCAATTTCTTTCATGACTGTCTTCTACAAGCGTTCTACCTGATCCGACGAAAGTTTTCCGTCTACTTTAAAAGGTAGATAAGGTCACAAATATCAGACTTGAGTTAAAACGAGTGAAAACATGGACGATTTTTGAAAAATTGCTCGTCCCTGCCTTAATTTGCAGTGTAACGCGCTGGTATGCCCCTTTAAAACTTTTAAAAAAATTATGGCGGAGGGCATATGAGACTAGCTTTTTTTCGGAGGGGTATGCGACACTAGCGTCGATGTTGCAATCCGTTGCACACACACATTTCTCTTTTAGTATATAGGACTAGTCTTTGGGCACGGCTACCGCGGGGCCAGCCCGGGGCATTTTATTTCTTATCCTTCTTCCCCTCCCCGACTTTCTACACTACCATTCAATTTCTTGTGTTGTAGAGGCCTGATGATTGTAACAATTCAGATTGGAAAGACTCAACGATGATTGGGAGTTGAAAAGTGAAGAGTTGAACTGTAAGGGTGTGCATGATTGAGTATTGGATTGCAGAGGGTTGTAGGCCTGTGATTGATGAGAAATTGGTCGATTCATTAGATCATGTAGAGGTGAAGCAAATGATTCAATGATCAATCGCACAAAATTGACCAATGAGCCAGTTGAACCGAAGCCAGTTGGATAGATTGACCAATCAGGCCAGTTGAATCGATTCAAATGGATGAAATGACCAATCAAGCCAGTTGAATCGATTTCAAATGGTTGAATTGACCAATCCAGCCAGTTGAATCGATCCAGCCAGATGAATCGAAACATCCAGATAGATTAATCCAGCCAGATGAATCGACTCAGCCAGTTTGGATCAATCCAGCCGATGAATCGAAACATCCAGATAGATTAATCCAGCCAGATGTATCGACTCAGCCGTTGGATCGATTCAGCCAGATGAATCGACTCAGCCAGTTGGATCGATTCAGCCAGATGAATCGACTTAGCCAGTTGGATCAATCCAGCCAGATGAATAGAGTCATCCAGATGGATTAATCCAGCCAGATGAATAGACTCAGCCAGTTGGATCGATTCAGCCAGATGAATCGACTCAGCCAGTTGGATCAATTCCAGCCAGATGAATCGAGTCGTCCAGATGATTAATCCAGCCAGATGAATCGACTCAGCCAGTTGGATCGATTCAGCCAGATGAATCGACTCAGGCAGTTGGGAATTGTATGACAGGCTAAACAAAGCTCAAGCAGATTAAATAAAATTGAAATTTTAAAAGTCAAAAAATTGAAAAATTGAAAATTAAAAATAATTCGAAACAACTCGAAAATTTTGAAAAATGTAGCCTGATGCCCACCCTTTCCACTCCAAGCCACTGACCATTGAGCTTCGAGTAGAGAGAGCAACACGAACGCCGTCAAACAAAAAAAAACCAAAAAATGAATGAAAACTCAAAGTTTTGCTTATATAGCCAGAATGACTGAGAAAAGAAAATGTTTGGTCTCGAACAGAAAAGAACGTTTAAAACGAAAGCGAACAGACACACCACACACAACACACTTCAACTTTAGTAGGGGAGGGGGACTAGTCTCTTAGGCGCTACCGCGGGCCCGTACTTCTTTGAAAGTCTCGCTTTTTATCAAAATTTCCCGGCACTTCAAGCGTCAAGTGAAGGTAGGAACGTGACGGCATTGATTGGAGAGTGCATGTAAAGAAATGAATGTGGTGGAAATTCAGAGTGGATAAACCCAAATGAGTATAAAATAATGAAGACACCAGGATGATGTATTATAACCCTTCAGTCAGCATGTTGACAATTGAAATATTGTATTGTAGAAGGTTGTAAGCATGTATGATCGTTCCAGCCAAATGGGTATGTCAGCCCACTGATCGCTGAGCCAGTTGAATGGATACAGCTCCTTTGGATCGATCAGCCAATGAATAGATTCAGCCAGATGAGTGGATTCAGCCAGATGTGTCAATTCAGCCAGATGAATCGACTCAGCCAGTTGAATCGATTCAGCAAGATCGGTCGATCCAAGCCAGATAAAATGATTCACCAGATGGATCGAATCAGCCAGATGATCAATTCAAACTGATGAGTCCATATTAACTCAGCTTGTTGAATAGATTTAATCATGATATGACAATTTTGAATCGATTTTAAAAATTACCCATAAGCCAGTTGAATCGATTCAAATAAATGAATTGACCAATCCAGCAAGTTGAATCAATGCGAATGGTTGTATTGACCAATCAGGCCGTTGAATCGATCCAAATGGATGTATTGACTAATCAAGCCAGTTGAATAATTCAAATGGACAAATTGACCAATCCAGCCCGTTGAATCGATTCAAATGGTTTAATTGACAAATCCAGTCAGTTGAATCAATTCGATTGGATATTGACCAATCAAGCCAGTTGACTCGATTCATGTGGTAAATTGACCAGTCCAGCAAGTTGAAATACTGAATTGGATACTGACCAATGAAAACCAGTGATCCAATCCAATTGGATAGATTGTCCAATCCAGCCAGTTGAATCGATTCAAATGGATGAATTGACCATTCCAGCCGGATGAATCGATTCAAATTGATGAAAATTCAACTCAGCCCGTTGAATAGATTTAATAATGATACACGAAATTTTTGAATCGATTGGAAAAATTTGAAAAAAAAGTCAAAAATATTCGAAATGACTCAAAGATTTTTAAAAATATAGAGCCCGATGCTGCCCTGTCCACTCCAACCACTACCATTGAGCTTGGAGAGGAGAGAGCAGACACGACCGCCGTCCACCACAAATCTAAGAATGAATGAAATGACTGAAAGATTTGCTTATATAGCCAAAATGACTAAGAAATATATATTGGTCTCGAAAGGAAACGAACGTTTAAAACTAGGTGAACAATGGAATATTTCCCGGAATATTTCCGGAAATTCCGGGAACATTGGGAATATTCCGGGTTTCCCGTATTTTCCCCTATATTGGGATATTCCCGGGAATATTCCCCTGTTCCGGGAATATCCTGGGAATATTCCGGGTTTCATATATTTCCGGGAATTTCTACAACTCTGTTAAAACAGTGCGGACAGACACACACACACATGTCTCATTAGTAGGGGACTAGTTTCAGGGCCGGATTTTTGAGATATCGATATCGCTATCGCATCCAGGCGAGGCTAAAAATATGGGTCGTAGCATTTGTCCCCTTTTTGCCTTTTGGCGTTCTGCCCTATGTTCTGTTTTAGCCACGTAGGCCTATTTTTAAGTCCTTTTATAGTTTGTAAACATTTTTTAGTCCCGCCTAACGTGCCTTGCCTACCCTGAGCCTAAGCCTGAGTTGAAAAATAAAGCCTGCGTGGCTAAAACAGAACATAGGGCAGAACGCCAAAGAGTGCAAAAATGGGAAAAAAACGCACCTACGCCAAAATATCGCATCGCATATATCGCATAAAGCCAGATGCGCATCTCTAGCGACGAGCATGCCCCTTTAATGATGACAGTCGTAGTCAAATTTCGAATTCCGCTCGAGACAAAAAAGCTTAAATTCGAATTTTTCCAAATCTCAAATGATTTTTGTCCGAGCGGAATTTGAAATTTACAGTGAGTGTATGACGAGTGTGACATTCGAAGAGAACACATCTCAGAGAATCGAAGAGATTACCACGAAGAGAATACCTCGAAAAAAAGTGCCATCAAAGAGACAACCTTTGAAAGAATACCATCGCAGAGAATGCAATCGCAGAGAATGCAATCGTAAGAGATACACCGAAAAATATCAACTCAGGAATGCAATCGAAAAGAGATACCACTGAAAAGAATACCATCGAAGAGACACCATTAAGAGAATACCATAGAAGAAATACCATCGAACAGACAACACTGAGAGACAACTATTAAAGAGAACAATCGAAGAGGACAACATCGAAGAGAATACATCAAAGAGACAACCATTAAAGAGAGTACCATCGCAGAAATCCAGCCAGATGATCGAAACATCCAATAATTAATCAGCCGATGTATCGACTCAGCCAGTTGGATCGATTCAGCCAGATAATCGACTCAGCCAGTTGGATCGATTCAGCCAGATGAATCGACTTAGCCAGTTGGATCAATCCAGCCAGATGAATAGAGTCATCCAGATGGAATTAATCCAGCCAGATGAATAGACTCAGCCAGTTGGATCGATTTCAGCCAGATGAATCGACTCAGCCAGTTGGATCAATCCAGCCAGATGAATCGAGTCTCCAGATGATTTAATCCAGCCAGATGAATCGACTCAGCCAGTTGGATCGATTCAGCCAGATGAATCGACTCAGGCAGTGGATTGTATGACAGGCTAACAAAGCTCAGCAGATAAAATAAAATTAATTTTTAAAGTCAAAAAATGAAAATTGAAAAATAAAAATAATTCAAACAACTCGAAAATTTTGAAAAATGTAGGCCTGATGCCCACCCTTTCCACTTCCAAGCCACTGACCATAGCTTCGAGTAGAGAGAGCAGACACGAACCCGTCAAACAACAAAACCTAAGAATGAATGAAATGACTCAAAGTTTTGCTTATATAGCCAGAATGACTGAGAAAAGAAATGTTGTCTCGAACAGAAAAGAACGTTAAAACGAGCGAACAGACACACACACACACACACTTCACTTTAGTGGGAGGGGGACTAGTCTCTTAGGCCGCTACCCGGCCGTACTTCTTGAAAGTCTCGCTTTTATCAAAAATTTCCCGGCACTTCAAGCGTCAAGTGAAGGTAGGAACGTGACGGCATTGATTGGAGAGTGGATGTAAAGAAATGAATGTGGTGGGAAATTCAGAGTGGATAACCCAAATGAGATAAAATAATGAAGACACCAGGATTGATGTATTATAACCCTTCAGTCAGCATGTGACATATTGAAATATTGTTGTAGAAGGTTGTAAGCATGTATGATCGTTCCAGCCAAAGGGTATGTTCAGCCCACTGATCGCTGAGCCAGTTGAATGATACAGCTCCTTTGGATCGATCAGCCAAATGAATAGATTCAGCCAGATGGTGGATTCAGCCAGATGTGTCAATTCAGCCAGATGAATCGACTCAGCCAGTTGAATCGATTCAGCAAGATCGGTCGATCCAGCCAGATGAAATGATTCAGCCAGATGGATCGAATCAGCCAGATGAATCAATTCAAAACTGATGAGTCATATTAACTCAGCTTGTTGAATAGATTTAATCATGATATGACAATTTTGAATCGATTTTAAAAATTCCCATAAGCCAGTTGAATCGATTCAATAAATGAATTGACCAATCCAGCAAGTTGAATCAATGCGAATGGTTGTATTGACCAATCCAGGCCGTTGAATCGATCCAAATGGATGTATGACTAATCAAGCCAGTTGAATTAATTCAAATGGACAAATTGACCAATCCAGCCGTGAATCGATTCAAATGTTTAATTGACCAATCCAGTCATTGAATCAATTCGATGGATGTATTGACAATCAAGCCAGTTGACTCGATTCATGTGGTTAAATTGACCAGTCCAGCAAGTTGATATACTGAATTGGATAACTGACCAATGAAACCAGTTGAATCAATCCAATTGATAGATTGTCAATCCAGCCAGTTGAATCGATTCAAATGGATGAATTGACCATTCCAGCCGGATGAATCGATTCAAATTGATGAAACATGTCAACTCAGCCCGTTGAATAATTTAATAATGATACACGAAAATTTTGAATCGATTGGAAAATTTGAAAAGTCAAAAATAATTCGAAATGACTCAAAGATTTTAAATATAGCCCGATGCCTGCCCTGTCCACTCCAAGCCACTGACCATTGAGCTTGGAGAGGGAGAGCAGACACGACCGCCCGTCACACCACAAAATCTAAGAATGAATGAAATGACTGAAAGATTGCTTATATAGCCAAAAATGACTAAGAAATAATTTTGGTCCGAAAGGAAACGAACGTTTAAACAGTGGGACAGACACACACACACCATGTCTCCATTAGTAGGAGGAACTAGTTTCCAGGGCCGGATTTTTAAGAATATCGCATATCGCTATCGCATCCAGCGAGGCTAAAAATATGGGTCGTAGCATTTGTCCCCTTTTTGCACTTTTGGCGTTCTGCCCTATGTTCTGTTTTAGCCACGTAGGCCATTTTAATCCTTTATAGTTTGTAAGACTTTTTAGTCCCGCCTAACGTGCGCTGGCCTACCCTGAGCCTAAGGCCTGAGTTGAAAAAATAAAGCCTGCGTGGCTAAAACAGAACATAGGGCAGAACGCAAAAAGTGCAAAAAATGGGAAAACGCACCTACGCCAAAAATATCGCATCGCATATATCGCATAAAGCCAGATGCGCATCTCTAGCGACGAGCATGCCCTTTAATGATGACAGTCGTAGTCAAATTTCGAATTCCGCTCGAGACAAAAAAGCTTAAATTCGAATTTTCCAAATCTCAAATGATTTTTGTCCCGAGCGGAATTTGAAATTTCACAGTGAGGTTATGACGAGTGTGACATTCGAAGAGAACACCATCTCAAGAATCGAAGAGAATACCACCGAAGAGATACCGTCGAAAAAAAGTGCCATCAAAGAGACAACCTTTGAAGAGAATACCATCGCAGAGAATGCAATCGCAGAGAATGCAATCGTACAGAGGATACCACCGAAGAAAATATCAACTAGAATGCAATCGAAAAGAGAATACACTGAAAAGAATACCATCGAAGAACACCATTAAAGAGAATACCATAGAAGAATACCATCGAACAGACAACCACTGAAGAGACAACTATTAAAGAGAACAACATCGAAGAGACAACCATCGAAGAGATACCATCAAAGAGACAACCATTAAAAGAGAGTACCATCGCAGAAATCCGCCAGATGAATCGAACATCCGTAGATTATCCAGCCAGATGTATCGACTCAGCCGTGGATCGATTCAGCCAGCTGAATCGACTCAGCCAGTTGGATCGATTCAGCCAGATGATCGACTTAGCCAGTTGGATCAATCAGCCAGATGAATAGGTCATCCAGAGGATTAATCCAGCCAGATGAAAGACTCAGCCAGTTGGATCGATTCAGCAGATGAATGACTCAGCCAGTTGGATCAATCCAGCCAGATGAATCGGTCGTCCAGATGATTATCCAGCCAGATGAATCGACTCAGCCAGTTGGATCGATTCAGCCAGAATCGACTCAGCAGTGGAATTGTATGACAGGCTAAACAAAGCTCAAGCAGATAAAATAAATTGAAATTTTTAAAGTCAAAATTGAAATTGAAAAATTAAAAATAATTCGAAACAACTCGAAAATTTGAAAATGTAGGCCTGAGCCCACCCTTTCCACTCCAAGCCCACGACCTGAGCTTCGAGTAGAGAGAGCAGACACGAACCCCGTCAAACAACAAACCTAAGAATATGAATGAAATGACTCAGTTTTGCTTATATAGCCAGAATGACTGAGAAAAGAATGTTTGGTCTCGACAGAAAAGAACGTTTAAAACGAAAGCGAACAGACACACACACACACACACTTCACTTTAGTAGGGGAGGGACTAAGTCCTTAGCCCGCTACCGCGGGCCCGTACTTCTTTAAAGTCTCGCTTTTATCAAAAATTTCCGCACTTCAAGCGTCATGAAGTAGGAACGTGACGCATGATTGGAGAGTGCATGGTAAAGAAATGAATGTGTGGAAATTCAGAGTGGATAAACCCAAATGAGTATAAAATAATGAAGACACCAGGATGATGTTTATAACCCTTCAGTCAGCATGTTCATATTGAAATATGTATTGTAGAAGGTTGTAAGCATGTATGATGTTCCAGCCAAATGGGTATGTCAGCCCACTTATCGCTGAGCCAGTTTAATGGATACAGCTCCTTTGATCGATCAGCCAATGAATAGATTCAGCCAGATGAGTGGATTCAGCCAGATGTGTCAATTCAGCCAGGAATCGACTCAGCCAGTTGAATCGATCAGCAAGATCGGTCACCAGCCAGATGAATGATTCAGCCAGATGGATCGAATCAGCCAGATGAATCAATTCAAACTGATGAGTCATATTAACTCAGCTTGTTGAATGATTTAATCATGATATGAACAAATTTTGATCGATTTAAAATTTCCATAAGCAGTTGAATCGATTCATAAATGAATTGACCAATCCAGCAGTTGAATCAATGCGAATGGTGTATTGACCAATCCAGGCCGTTGAATCGATCCAAATGGATTGTTATTGACTAATCAAGCCAGTTGATTAATTCAATGGACAAATTGACCATCCAGCCCGTTGAATCGATTCAAATGTTTAATGACCAATCCATCAGTTGAATAATTCGATTGGATGTTTGACCAATCAAGCCAGTTTGACTCGATTCTCTGTGGTTAAATTGACCAGTCAGCAAGTTGAATATACTGAATTGGATAAACTGACCAATGAAACCAGTTGAATCAATCCAATTGGTAGATTCCAATCCAGCCAGTTGAATCGATTCAAATGATGAATGACATTCCAGCCGGATGAATCGATTCAAATTGATGAAACAGTCAACTCAGCCCGTTGAAATAGATTTAATAATGATACACGAAATTTTTGAATCGATGGAAAAATTTGAAAAAAGTCAAAATAATTCGAAATGACTCAAAGATTTTTAAAAATAGGGCCCGATGCCTGCCCTGTCCACTCCAAGCCACTGACCATGAGCTTGGAGGAGAGAGCAGACACGACCGCCCGTCACACCACAAAATCTAGAATGAATGAAATGACTGAAAGATTTGCTATATAGCCAAAAATGACTAAGAAAATAATATTTGGTCTCGAAAGGAAACGAACGTTTAAACAGTGCAGACACACACACACACATGTCTCCATGAGTAGAGGGGACTAGTTTCCAGGCCGGATTTTTAGAATATCGCATATCGCTATCGCATCAGGCAGGCTAAAAATATGGGTGTAGCATTTGCCCCTTTTTGCAACTTTTTGGCGTTCTGCCCTATGTTCTGTTTTAGCCACGTAGGCCTATTTTAGTCCTTTATTAGTTTGTAAGACATTTTTTAGTCCCGCCTAACGGCGCTGGCTACCCTGAGCCTAAGCCTGAGTTGAAAAAATAAGCCTGCGTGGCTAAAACAGACATAGGCAGGAACGCCAAAAAGTGCAAAAAAATGGAAAAACCACCTACGCCAAAATATCGCATCGCATATATCGCATAAAGCCAGATGCGCATCTCTCGCGACGCGCATGCCCTTAATGATGACAGTCGTAGTCAAATTTTCGAATTCCGCTCGAGACAAAAAAGCTTAATTCGAATTTTTCCAAATCTCAAATGATTTTGTCCCGAGCGGAATTTGAAATTCACAGTGAGTGTTATGCGAGTGTGAACATTCGAAGAGAACACCATCTCAGAGAATCGAGGAGAATACCACCGAAGAGATACCGTCGAAAAAAGTCATCAAAAGACAACCTTTGAGAGAATACCATCGCAGAGAATGCAAATCGCAGAGATGCAATCGTACAGAGGATACACCGAAGAAATATCAACTCAGAGAATGCAATCGAAAAGAGGAATACCACTGAAAAGAATACCATCGAAGAGACAACCATTAAAGAGAATACCATAGAAGAATATACCATCGAACAGACAACCACTGAAGAGACACTATTAAGAGAACAACATCGAAAGACACCATCGAAGAGAAACCATCAAGAGACAACCATTAAAGAGAGTACCATCGCAGAAATACCGTCAAAGAGATATAATCGAGGAGACAACCATCGAAGAGAAACATCTGGATGTCTAAAATCAAAAAATATGAGAGACAAACATAGAATGCAGCGAGAGAGAAAACACTTACCGCACAAATTTATTGAAAGCACTGTAATCAAGAAGAAAGTTATTGCTCTAGAGTCTACACAAATTCAAAACACTTCAGATGAATTAATTAGATTCAAATTTTCGGCGTTCCCGTTTGTTACACTTTCTCTTATGTGTGGGATTAAAGGAGATCTCAAAAAATCGACCATGCTGAACACGAATACGGTGTCAAAACGCAGTTTGTGTAGCAAAATCAGATTTTAGGTCAGATGTCTCTTGGGATATACTTTGGAGGTTTGCTGAGTACTACAAAGCCTGTTTGGCTTACTTTAAAGCACTATCTGGTGCAGTTTTTTTCTGCTCTTTTACCAGCTCTAGTAAATTCGTCCCCGGGAAATTCGTCCCAAAACCGCAATTCAAAATTTTCAACAGGTTCAAGTAGAGTTGGTAAGAAACACAATTTATTGTTAAAAAGCCATAAATAGTTTAGTAAAGCTGAGTTAGGTAGGATATCACCAGATAGGTACATGGAGCGGGTATCCCCTCCCTACACCTGAAATTTTTGGATTTCGCCATAATTTTTATAAGCCATGGTAACCTACCCAGAATGGCGCGATAAAACGGTTGCAATACTAAAACAGCGATTCACCTAGCAAAACCTATTACTTTATGGGTAAGTCTATAAACTACTTAAGGTAACAACCATCTAGAAAAAAAATATTCGCGGCAAAGATAAACAGCACTGAAAGGCACCGAAATGCTAGGCATACTTCAATTAATCATAATGGTATTATTGCTTCTACCAAACCTTTGATTATAACCTGTGGATATTTTCTGGTATTTTTGTTCCCCACAAAGCCACCTTAATTTTCTTTGTCATCGCTGCTGTTTTCCAGATAGACACGGGTGTCAGAAAACGCAATACGGTTTTCTTGATAGTGTACGTTCTGTTCATAACGTTTTCCAACTACAAAGTGTTTTAAAATACAATTAAAATACAATACAATCGGGGTGGAGAGGGCAAATGAGTCTCGCCCAATGAGAGTTGACCTTTAAAAAGACACAATACAACTGAATGCTCTTATCGCAACAAACACATAACATATGGTGAGACTCGAACAACAGCAAACATTGAACAACAACAAACAAAGCTCAAAAGTATTTTTTCTTCTAAATTTCTCTGATCTTTTCTTTGCGGTATCCGCATCTGTTCTTGTGTGAAAATCATAGCAGATTACGAGCGACATAATCGGCGAACTTGCACGTAAATGAGCCGCATCATACGAGTTTGTTTCAATGGGATGTTCTAAACCTTCTATCATAAAAACTAAATAACGAAAGCCGTACCGGTGAACAACCCGAGCAGTAGTCGGGTCTTCATCAACATTTTTTCTAGTGCGATTCCGCAAAAAAATGCCTAAATGAACTGCTTTTCACAAATTTAGCTTTAAAAAAAG
>SADC01000488.1:0-54177 GCA_004194705.1 Ditylenchus dipsaci
ATCGTCTTGGAAGGGTGGATTGAGCCCGACAGGAAATTCTCTGAGGAAGTGATTTGCAACTGTTTAATGGTTAGTTTTGATATTTCTCTTTAAGTATCAACGCAATTATTTGCTTTGTTGCTTTCAACAATCCGTCAATGGATCAAGGATATACAAATAGCGAGTTTTAAACCAAGTGGGCCAATTGAATGGCCTTAGAGAAAAAAACTAGTCGAGATTGGCAAGACATTAAAAAAATAAGCCCTAGAATGTTGACGAAAACTAGATTTTTATCAAAAAATATCAATGAAAAAGCTGTTCGAATAGTGTTTGAAATGAAAGCTGAATTTATTGATCAAGGCCTCGTTTGTGAAAAAAAAAATCATTAAGTTTTAACATGGAAATTAACTAGTGAATGTTAAAAAAAAACCAGCAAGGTACCTCGAAAATCGGAGGGGGGGGGGGATTATAGAGGGTGGGGGATATTATTCGAGCCCCTCTCGGGGGTGGGATTATTAGAGGGTGGGGGTTTAATAGAGGGTGGGGGATTAATAGAGGTTATAACGGTATTTGCGGGTAATTCTTATGGTACGGGTAAGTGGTAAGGTTACCCGTAGGTTGTCGAGTCGAGTACTCGAAATCGAGTAATTTCGAGTATTATTCGAAATTTTTTTTGAGTTTCGAGTATCGAGTCGAGTCGAGTACTCGAAAAATTTCGAGTTTCGAATATCGAGTCGAGTACTCGAAAAATTTCGAGTACTCGGACAACCCTAGTTACCCGGTAACTGGTAAGGTTACCTTACCCTCATCTTTATGGTACCGGCCCAGTGGACTTAATACTAAAAAAATAGGGTTAATAGAAAGGGAACGTCTCTGTTGGAGGAAATACGGTATTTGATCACTTTAAAAAAAGGAAAGCAATGTGTACGAATACACTGAATAAAAAATTTAAAAATTTTTATATAGCTGTCAATAATGCTCAGAGGGGCATACACAGCCAACTTAAAATATAGAAAAAGCAGGGAGAGAACCTGACCAATCAAAAAAATTTCGAATTAAAAGCTTTTCATTCTCTGAAAGGATAGAAACAAACTTGCGATCATCTTATGTTAAATTCCGCTTTCTATTACAAGTCAAACCTCTCCACTATGGCACCCCAAAGTTCGTTCCCGCCTGGGTCCGACACTTTTTTACCTCGATTTTGAAGGCTTTTGCCATTTCTGTTTTGACAGTCTGGTCCCAAATATCGTAAGGATTTCGATTTTGCCGATCGTTTTTCAGAATTATAAAAAAAAATACTTCTAAAAAAGCAAAACTCAGTTTAAAAAACAGGAAAATTCAAAAATTTCTGTTTTAAACTGAGTTTTGCTTTTTTAGAAGAATTTTTTTATAATTCTGAAAAACGATCGGCAAAATCGAAATCCACGATATTTGGGACCAGACTGTCAAAACAGAAATGGATAAAAGACTTTGAAAATTCGGTTAAAAAAGTGTCGGACCCAAGGCGGGAACGAACTTTGGGGTGCCATATAGTAAGAGAGGTTTGACTGTATCGAGCTGAGGAAATGTTTTGAAGCAAACAGTTTTTTTATTATTCATTTACAAAACAAAAATTTGTATTCAACTGGTTCTCGACTTACTTTTTTCAAATTTTTAATGTAATAATTGGTGTGCCCCTATGAATCCGTCTGATGAGTATTAAATCTTTTAATATAAATAGCTCTTTTCGTGATGCAAATAGTTAGACATTCCATTGTTGTTGTATTCGTTGAGTAATAAGCAGAAAGATTAGACTAAAAGTAGGCTCACAATACAGCTTAAGTGTGAATGAGCAAGAAACTGTTGATTTTTTCAAATTGCTAAAATCATTGGTTTTTTTATTCAAATATTTCAAGTCACAAAAATGAACTGACCTGTTAATCGTTGGCACAATGTATTCAACTTTTCTGCGCTAGTGTGTTGAATTGGGTATAAGTTCAAAAATTTGGGACAAGTCTTAGGTTCATTTAGATATTCTACAATATAATCTAAGTCGCAAAAAATGTTTTCTAGCCTTAAATATGAGCAATTAAGAAATAGTTGATTTGACAAGGTGACTGTAGGGTTGTTGGGTTTGCATTAACAGTAAATAACGTCAGATGTTGAGATTGTTAGGACTATTTGCAAGGCTATTCAACAATTGCTGCAGTAGTTGTGGTGACATTCTCCAAAATTGATTCGCTGAAATGAATTGTAAGTCTTGCCCGTCCCACAAAGCTTATTTGCTGAATACATTTGGAGAGTTATTGAAATGCTCAAATGTTAAATAGGTGCGCTGAATCGCAAGTATTTGTAGACTAGATTGACTGGAAATACCTCTACTTCTCGATTATGGATATTGCTGTCTTTACATAAAAAAAACTTCCATTGTTTTCAGACTGAATATAAAGTTGCTCTGTAAGAAATAAAAGTGGATATTGTTGGAAATGTAAGATCATTTTTGGTGAATCACATTGCTAATCAACTGAGTTGAATTAGTTCAGTCCTAGTTAATAAAAAGCACTTCATACATCATCACTGTAATATTGGTCTGAAAATTAAGACGTTGCTGCAGCTCCTAATGACACAAGTTTTTGGTCTATTGCAAATTATTCACGAATAGAGAAGGACAATTTTTTTAATTTTAAAATATTTTATATTTAAATAATTATTTTATAATTATAATTTTATAATATTTTATCAAACAGTTCAATTTAACTCGATAAGATATCTAGTGATGGGGAGGAAGGGTGAGCAAGAAACAAACGAGAACATTATGACATTCTTTCCAGCGATCGAGAAACAAGACCGAGAAAGAGGTGAACCCGAGGAAAAGAACCTGAGATTTTTGAGTAAAGCTCGCTTGGCCTCCAACATTAATGATATGAAAAAGATCTGAAGAATTTTTCGGCACTTTTCCATTGTACACCCCCCCCCAAAATCTATTCCAGTGTACCCGCCCCCCCCCCCGTTTGGGGGGGGGGGGTTTACAATGGAATAGGTCCTTATTTTGGGGGGGGGGGGAAGTGGTACACTGGAATAGCGGCAATTTTTCGTATAGAATTATTGACGCTACTGTCATATAAACCCTAAAGATACTGTTAGATACCCCACCCCATTAATTTTCGGAAAGTACCTAAACCCACTATTTTTTAAAAGAAACTTATGCAAAATCTTTTGTATTTATGAATAGGCCCTGAGCCTGAAGCCAAGAATAAAATAAAATTATTTCCGCAAATTATATACGTTTTTATGAAAATTCCATTAGTGAAAATTTGCAATTCTGTATCACTTTATTTAAATAAAATTGGGGGTATACTTGACGAATCTACTCCCGTTTCTTGTTTTTTATCCGTATTTATTCATGCAGAAATTTCACTGATAGCTTTTCTCGAAATTCCCTTTCTACAACTATCAGCAATTCGAGATTTTTAAGCACCCACCTACGCATATGGCTCAAATTGTTTTACCCCGCCAAATTCAAATTTTTAGTCAAATATTGCAGTAAATTTTGCGGGAATTCAAATTTATAGTTAAAAAAACTTGGATCGCCCAGAATCCTGCCCGGAATGGCCAGAAGTCCTTGAAAGTTGTTTTGGGGGGTTTACTAATGGGGGAGTAAACTTTTTCCGAAATTCGATTGAGCGGATCAGAATTCCAGTCCGATGGGCTAAATCGCTCAAAATCTCACCCTGAACCATTCTCAACCATCTTAACCACCTTAAACCATCCGAACAGTATCTTAACCCCCTAAATCAGTGCTTAGGGTGGTTAAGAGAGGGGGAGAATGGTTCAGGGTGAGATTTTGAGCGATTTAGCCCATCGGACTGGAATTCTGATCCGATCAATTTAATTTTCAGAAAAAGTTTATTCCCCCTTTAATAAACCCCAAGAAACCAACTTTCAGAAACTTATTGCATTCCGGGGTGGGATTCTGGGCGATCAGAGTTATTTTTACTATAAAATTTGAATACCCGCAAAATTTACTGCAATATTTGACTAAAAATTTGAGTTTGGCGGGGTAAATAAATAATTTAGCGGGGTAATCAGTAATTTGCGGGGTAAATTAGTTACAGCCTACGCATATCATAGAAACTTTTTTTAAAAAATCTGAATGCCGAAAGGTGCAAAAAAAAGTTTTATATGAGCTATAAAGGCAGATTTGATTTTGTTTGAATTTGAAACCGAAAAGTCAAGCTGAAGTTGAAATTCTCGCATTTTCCGGGCATCAATACTGATTATCCTCACATACCTTTTAAAATAATTTAGAATTTGTTCGATTCTCATAGCCGACTTTTTAAAACATTTAATTAACTTTTAGAATTCTCTTTGCTATAAGAACTGTTTTTGAAACCCTTAAGATATATTGCTTTAAATGTTGTGAAAAAGTGATTAATTCATTTCAATTTTTTTTTTACTTTTTTTTATCTTCGCAAAAGTCGCATTAAACAATCATATATAGGGGCGTTGAGTTTACCATATTTTTATATACTTTAAAGGGGGGCACGGGGTTTCAAAACTCGAATTTGTGTTCAGTTTAACTCAAACAAAACGCCAAGATTTTTGAGAGTATCTTTTTCGGAATTTATTGGTTTTTTCTTTTTTTGCTTTTTCCCTGTAATGTTTTATAGCAAAATATGAACTTTAGAAACAGAATTACACCATCTTAACTTTCTATAACACATAGCACATCATACACGAAGGTGGTGCAGCGTCAAATTTCGCCATAAAAACACTCAAATGCAAAAGATATCGAGAAAGTCAAATGTTTAAGTAAACTTTTTATTGAAGTGAATATAACGGATAACAAATGTGCAAGATCGGTGCATTATGAACATTACTTTTAATGGATCATACCAACTTCTTTATCGAGCGTCATACACCAGCACTAAATAATTGTGAAATGAGGTAGGCACACGATTAATTGATGTTAAATTAACTATTTATTGAAAGCCTGTTGAATTCTGCAACTGATAAGAGCCTTAAGTGACACAAAATTATTTCCGATTATGAAGATACAATCGAATAACTAAAACAACTCAAAATTGGGAATGTCCATCAATGGCTTTCTAAAAAAATTTGTAAAAAAGAATTTTTTCGGAAGTTTTTTGCGCCTTCTTGTTCAGCGCGAATTCTGAACAAAGCGCTCCCATTAGCACAAACCGCAAACTTGTTGCAGTTCACACCCACTCTACACGCACCGAAAAATTCCAACGAAACATATTAATTTTACATGAATAGGAACAAATTTTATTCGTAATAAACAACAATACTTGCAAAGCAAAATGATTGCAAAACGAAATTAACTTGCGTCAAAGAAATTGCTAGAAGTGACCAGTGACTTGAGGCTCTCGATTACACCCTTACTGAGATTATTGTCGCCTCCAACACTTGAGAAATCTTTGCTCTGAGTCCACTGATTTTCAATCTTGCCAAAACTTGGATCAATCAATGAAGAAATCGTCTCCTGGAACTTAGTAGATTGGCACGGAAATACGAAGCCATCTGCATCGCTTTCCAATCCACATTTCTCAAGAAGTGAAGGAACACAGTCTTCGCTGTTCTGCAACGGCTGGCCATCATTTCCAAGGAAGCCAAACAATTCAATCAGAGTCTGCTGGCCAATTGATGCGTAATACTTGACGACAAGCTCCAGCTGAATGGCAGTTACACGATGAGCAGCTCCGGCACATACGGTCTGAAATGAATATGGCTAGAGGGTGTGGTACATGTGGTTAAAGGG
The DNA here is from genome assembly GCA_004194705.1 of Ditylenchus dipsaci. Lineage (NCBI taxonomy): Eukaryota > Metazoa > Nematoda > Chromadorea > Rhabditida > Anguinidae > Ditylenchus > Ditylenchus dipsaci. The sequence goes on from SADC01000488.1 coordinate 5,741, forward strand.
CCTGAAATTTCACAGAAAGACTTACTGAAGCTGCGCATCCAATTGCCACGCGACGGTTTAACTGAAAGGATGGCTTTGGCATCATCTTGAGCTTGTTTTGACTGCAATTTTGCTACAAAAATATTGATGTTTCAAAATTTCGCAAACATTGGAAAATACAACCACCAAAAAATTTACTTACATAGACGAGCTCTACGCATCATGTTTGATTGTTCGGCAGCTTGAATTTTGGCTTCATCTAGTTTCTGCTTCTTCAGCCTTTCCTTTCCCCATCTTTTCTTGACTGCGGCTGCACGAATTTCGGAGAGAGACAGTCCATTTGACTTAGCGCACATCCTTCTGGTGGAAACCATCTCCAGATCTAAAATTATACTAAGTTTCTTTGCATTGAAAACCTCAAATTTTGCATTTTTAGAGCAACTTTATATACCAAAAGAAAGTTAAGAATCTCTCTATCTTTTTACCAAAATAGAATTTTCAAAAACCAAGAGTTTTACAAACGAGAGAGCATCAACAGCGAACAACTGGCATTTCTCGAGTGAAAATAAGGATTTTTGCGTTTTCCATCTAAATTTTGCATAAGACACCCTAAATTTGCATTTTTGCATACGTCCTTGTACCAAAATGCAGTAAAATTACTCCTCTATCAATCCCTAGATTGCTTTTCTCAGAGAAGAATCAATTCAAAAGAGCATTCAAGCTTTTTTAGAACGACACTCAAATTCTTATTTCGATATTTTTAAGGATAATCAATCAAAATTTTCTAAATTTCGATGGTTTTTGGGTGAGTGATGGCTCTATTGATAGCCCAGATCACAGAGAATCTTACAGTCAGCAAACTTGACAAACTTGCTACAAATTATTCATAAATGACTGAAGCAAAAGAAAATGGAAATTAACATAAAATTGATAAACTAGGATGAAATTTTGAATTGGCGCAAAAATCCCTACTGAACACAAATCTATTTTTGAAACCCCGTGGGGGGGGTTAAAAGCCATTTAGGTTTGAAAAAGTGGCTTCCATGGCGCAGTGCGAAAGTGCTCGCGTTTTTTGGCCAAAAATGGTGTTTTTGGTGTTGCAGGTTCAAACCCACGTAGTGGCACACTATTTTTTTGGCTTTTTTGGGCAGTTTAGAGTAATTTGGGTCGCTGATCCCGATTCTGGCGTCGAAAAAGTCTAATTACCTCTAAACTGCCCAAAAAAAAGCCAAAAAAAATAGTGTGTCACTACGTGGGTTGAACCTGCAACACCAAAAAAACACCATTTTTGGCCAAAAACGCGAGCACTTTTCGCACTGCGCCACTTTTTCAAACCTAAATGGCTTTACCACCCCCCCCCCCCCTTTAACTCTACCTTAGGATGGTCATTTAAAAAAATCACTCCTGTGGATGTATGTTGTTAACTCGAGCTAAAAATGTGTCGACCTTAGACGGAACGAACTTTTTGGGGTGTCGTAAATCGAGCGACAACTGTATTATTCAAAATTTATCCGGTAAACTTTATCACAATCATACTAATTTCAGGCAAACTGCAAAAGAGTGAGATCCCACACAATGTGTACATTTATGCCGAACCTTGGACACCTGTTTCTGGACTGTAATCATCTTTTCATATCACAGTTTTGACTTTATTAATTATGTTTTGTTGATTTTCAGACTGACTGAGGCGCTGAAACTAAAGCGCAAAAACATTGAGAAGGCGTTGAGAAGGAGATCAAGGCTATGTATGCCTGAGTACATCTCTATTTGAAAATATGGGCAAATTAATTATGTTTGTGTGTTCAAACTATATTTCTGTGTTGACTTGGACATTTAAAATTAGCTGAATTTTGAACTTTTTTGTTGTTCCTATATAATGAAATAATATGACTATAAAACATGGAAAATGCCCTTTTTAACAGCCTACTGTATTTTCTAGGTTGTGGAATTCTTCAGAAAAATCGGAAAAAAAACAATTCTTCGAAAAAAATTTACGCTCTGGATTCGCTTTACTATTCTCAACTTGATCTGAAAGGCGCAAAGCCAATGCTAAACTGGACCAGAAAATTGGATCTTTTTGACTGTGACTTTCTGCTAATCCCTATTCACTCTCCCGGTCATTGGTCTCTGGCGGTATGATTTTTGTTGATTTGGTTTTAGACTGACGCCATATTTAGGTTGTCAATATCCAGAAAGGAAGATTAGAATATTACGACTCGCTCAATGGAATCGGCAAGACAGTACTTAACAACATCAGGTGAGGATTTGTTAAAGTAAGGCTGTTTTCAACTGAACTTGTTTAACAAATTTCTGGAAGAATTCGCAGTGCAGAGATTTTACACTAATTTGGATCCAATTAACTGGCCTGGTCTTGAAATCAAGGTTTTTCTTATTTGTCTGGAATTGGAATAAATTTAACTTTTTACAGAATATTCCTCATCAGAAGAATGGCTTCGATTGTGGTGTCTTCTGTTGCCAGTATGCAATTTGTGTGTCTGAAAACAAGCAGTTCGATTTCTCCAGGAAGACATGGAATGGGTTCGAAAGAAAATAGTTGAAGAAATTAAAATGGGAAAATTATTGTAAATTGTTATTGTTTAATTGTTTAGTTTCCGTTATAAAACATTGCTGGTTAAACTTGATTATAAGTTTGCATAATGAAAACTTTTGCCACTAAACTAAACTCTTGAAAAGTTGGTCTACACAAATTTTTTTTGGTTGAATTTAGAAATCACCGTGCCCTATCCAGAATCGTGTCCTGATGTACATCTGACCGTGTTAGTTGCTGCATAATGTAGACGTCCCATGTACCAACGAAGCCGGTCAAACAATTTCAATTTTTTTTGCATTTTTGGGTTCCAAAACCTGTTTTCTGCACAATTCAAGCATTCTAAAGATGATTTCACAGTACAAAGACCATGTTCTTGCAATATTCACGAGAACTGTAGAAATACCGTCAAAACGTGATTTACTACAGTCAAACCATCTTCAGTATTCGCGAATTAGTGCAGAAAACAAGTTTTGGAATCTGAAAATGTAAAATTTTTTATCCAAGTGGACGACCATTTGATTTTGTTGCAACATAAAAGATTTACTAAAACTGCGGTCGTTTCGCAGAAAAATGATTCGTTTAATAAGTCAACTTTTCAAGACAAAAATACAAAAACTTGTCGTGTCGAGACAAATTTTTGTGAATCAATTCGTGTGTGGATCAATTCGGTGTGGATCAATTCGTGTGTGGATCAATTCGTGTGTGGATCAATTCGGTGTGGATCAATTCGGTGTGGATCAATTCGGTGCCGCCCAAAAACTCCAGGCGTGGCCAAGACTTTTGATTTCGCTAAAATAAATTCACCGGATTCGTCTTACGAACTGGCATTTCGGATCCAGTGCTGTGAATTTTCCTAATTACTCGTCCACGTCCTCGTCTTTGCCTTTTTAACCCATTATTGCCCGAATTAATTTTCAAAAAATTCGTTTTTTTTTTGGAACGTTGTATATAGGGGTAAAATTATTGGTTTTTTTGTAAAAATGATATCAAAAATATAGTGTTTTATGAGTAGAAAGAAGAGTTATGAGTCATCCTATTAGCATATGTTTATGCTTCTTTTTTCTCTTAGTTGATATAGTTCCTTTGAAATACAGCTGGCTATTTTGAACAAAGAAGGAAGGAAGTCACTTCCCTTTTATCATTTAATTTTGTACAACACTTTGTTAACAAATATATTATTTTTGCTAAAGTAAATTTGCCTAATATGGGAGAGCTGGTCAATCTCTGCGAGTGTCTATCCTTGTTAGCGTCGGAGGATGTGGACGTGCAATAAATGGAGATTATTGCGATCCCTCCGGAAGCACAGGACTCTGATGAGGAAGCCAAGGAGGTTGAAGAAGTAGAAGTGGGCGATGAGGAGGAGAGTGTTGATGAGGAGCCGGCAGCGCCAGTAGTAGTGAAAGTTGTGCCTGCACAAGGTATTTTGCAGTAATTGTGTATCAGAATTATAGAACAGAAAATTTAGATCCAGACACGCTAGCCGGCTATTCGAAGTCCAGGGAGTGGCCACCCTAAGTGGGACTACTTCCAGTTTCGCCGCTATGTTGCCACCTCCTATATGCAAACATATGGAAGTCCACCCACAGGACCCGCCGAAGATCATCCCAAGATAGACAACTAACTTCTAAGCGAGTAAATGAGAGTGTGCGGCTTGACGGGTACAATCATTGGATTGCCACAACAGACTTATCTCTTTACTGCGGGTTTGTGATGGAAGAACTAACAAGAAATGCGAAAAATGTAATGTAGGCCTGCATCCTGTACCTTGCTTCAAAGAATTCCACGTGAAAAACTAACGAAAATAGCAAAATCTCATGTTTTTCATTATCAAATGCTATTTTTGACAACATTTTTATAATAAAACCGGTACTTTTACCCCTGTATATGATGTTTCCAAAGAAAAAAAATTTTTGAAATTTTTAGGTTTATTTTCATACCCGTGGAAAACAGGGGTTAAGGGCTGTGAGTATGCCTTTATAATTTTATTGACACCTTCACAACTACAGCACTGTTGCAGACCAATGAAAAGCAAACTTTAGATCTGAATTTTCGGAAATCTAATCAGATAGTAGATATTTTGAGCATTTACTTTGTCAGATTCACATTTTACTCCAACGCCTAGTTTATCTGAAAAAGCAGAAAAAACTTTTTATAAAATTGCTTTCCAAAATTCGTTTTCAAAAAGTGCCACGTGTTTTGAGAACATTTATGACGCACACTTCATTTTGAAACGGCTATATTGGTCAAAAAATAAGTTGTTCGAATATTTGTTCGTGACCTTGTTTCTGTCAGCGGAAGAAGTCCGCTTAGTGACGGTACAATTTTTCTGACCGTTCTTTTCTCATACAGAACCCATACTTTTCAGGGATCAGGACGAAAGGTCCCCGAATTTCAATTTCACAATATTTTAAGAAAAAAAAAATGTTCTTTTTTTGCTGTTCTTCTGCGTGAAAAAGGTGTTGTTCATTATTTTTGTTGGACGACTATCAGTTAGCGACACTTTTGATTCGCGACAACCGATTCGCAACACTATCGGTTTGCGACAGTCGATTCACCTTCAATGGTTAATTCAACCTCTAATGGTTCTGAACTACCGTAAATGGTCCGGATCTATACTCACTAGTTATTAACTACCTTCAGTGATCCAGATATGCCCTCAATGGTGCTGTACCTTCGATGCCTCGTCAATGCTCCTGAACTAACTTAAATAGTCCTGATCTAACTTCGTCTGTCTTGATCCACCCTTCACGGCGCAGTGATACTCGGGTGCTGGTAGAATGTAGTTTCTAGGTAGTGGTATCTCAATGGTAGTACTCAGTCGGCAGTGCACAAATTGCATATCATACCAATAAAACCAAGTTGTCGTCCACTTGTATTCGAAACGTTTTTACTTTTCGAGTCCCAAAACCTATTTTCTGGACTAATTAGGGCTTGCTGAAGATGGTTTGATAGTGGTAAAATGCCGTTTTATAGAGTACTTTCGAGTTTTTGATAAAATTGAACTTCGTTAAAATCAGTGGCACTTCTTTAGTCCCCCCACCATACTCGGATTTTTTGAAAAGTGACCCAAAATCGCCTCTCGAACCCATTTTTTCTGCACAAGACGATAAAAAAGCATACCCAAACACTTTCTGATAAAAAAAATTAAATTTATCAAAAAAAATTGCCACCAACCCTCAGGTATGGATGGTCTTTTTAGGGTGTTTTCGACTAAATTTTAGACCCGAAGGGGGCGCAGGGGGGTTAGTGGATTAGAGATGCGCGCACTCCCTTTCCTTAGACGTAATTCCGAGCAAGGTTTCGAGACCTACCCTGCAGCTAAGCACAAACATGATGATATTACAGATGATCCACTTGAAATGGAGATCACAGATACATTTTTTTCTCAAAATATTGTGAAAATTGAAATTCGGGGATCTTTCGGCGGGGAACTTCTGGCGGGGAACTTTCGGCCGGAGACCTTACGGCGGGGACCTTTCGGGTGGACCCTACTTTTTATGCTTGACCGTATAACATTTCCCAGAGTTGATTTTTTAAAATTTCGACCAGCCATTAGCATAACTTGTTTATAGTTCGTGTTTTTCAGCATATTACGATGGAATCGCTAATTGAGGTTCAGAGAAATGCTCACGAAGAGCGAGAGCGATGCATTGACTTGATGGTGAAGGATCTTTGACAGAAAAGCGATCGGTTAATTTTATTCTTATCCTATATGTTTAGTTATAATGTCTTTTTTTCCAGCAAAAGGAGAAGATCAATTCGGACCAGCGCATCAAAAGCCTATTGGACGTGGGTTACCTTTTTCAAATACCCTTGCTTCATGCAATGATCCTTTTTTTCAGATATCAGAGTGCTTCCACAAAGCTAATTGACGTCTACACGGATGAACATGGAGAGCGCGAAAAAAGAAATACGAGCTGTTGCCGGTCCGAATGAGTTCGCTGAGTTCTATTCTCGCCTCAAGGTTTTAAAGGACATTCACAGAAAGAATCCAAATGAAACTGCCAGGCCGCTGACTATCGAGTTCCAAGAGATGGCCAACTTCGTGCAAGATCCAGATCGCATTGAGAAAGAAATCGTTCGCTTTACTGATGAGGAAGGCTATGGCAAATTCCTGGACATGCATCTTCTCTTCGAGCAGTACCTGAATCTGAAGGGCATAGCGGTAAGAGATTTAGTAGCAACATGAGGCCGTATCAAGAATAAAATCAAGTGCCGTTGAATTTGGTGAGGCTCTGCTAAAAAAATTCGAAATATGAAGTGGGCTTTCTAGCGTGGGACCATTCTTGCCCGACACTGGCTGCTGTCTTGCCTGTTGGTCTTTTTTCTAATCAGGCTTATTTTTCAGCGAATCGACTACATATCATACCTCTCTATCTTTGACCATTTCTTTGACATTCCGAAGGAAGTAGAAGTTGGGTGCCTACAAGAACTACGTCATCGCGATTCTGGACTATTTGAAAGACTTCTTGGCGCGGGCTAAACCTCTGCTTGACCTGGATGGAAAGATAAAGGAAGCGGATAATGTAAATTTTCCATTGATCTTCTTTCCGGCTATTTTAATTTAACTGGTTGTGAGTTTAGGATTTCGAGCTGAAATGGGCTCAGGAACAGGTTCCTGCTGGACCCAAGAGAAAACTGTCAAGGCTCTGTCGAATACCGCCGTCCCGCTTGATATCTCATCATTCAACAGTGTGGAGGAGTTAGAAGCTCTCGGTATGGATAGACTAAAATCAGCATTGATGGTAATTTAGTTTTTAATGTTTGCAAGTCTATGTCAATAGAAAAATTTAGGCTGCTAATCTCAAGTGTGGAGGGTAAGTTGACCTTGCTGACAGTGTACCTTTACCCTTAACCTCCTTACGAGACTTCCCTTTGTTTGATATCTTCTTGGGTACACTAAATCTTCAATCGGTATTTTGCACATGATATGCTACTACCATTTTTTTATTTTGAACACTAGAACTCTGTTCTTTGTTGTGTGGATATTTTCAGTGTATACAGAGAACTACTCTTTTTATGGTCGTCCATCATTTCTGGACAAAATGTTGTGTAAAAGTTTTTAAAAATTCGCATGTGAGTACGAAGTTGCGTTAGAAAGCATGGACCGAAAATTATTAGCCCTTTTAAGGCACCAATGTCAAATTCAGTAATCGCATGTGAAGATTGGAGTGAAAATTTATGTGTACCCAGCAGAACGAACTCGGTACAGGCAGTCGATGGGCTTACCTTGCCGGAAAACCCTATCACTTTGATTTTTTTTGTATTTTTCAGGACTTTGAAGGAAAGGGCGAATCGACTTTTTAGCACCAAAGGCAACAGTGGGAATGACGGTGGCCAGCATTGAAGGACAAGGAAGCAGATCTGAAGGAGGAAAGGCGTCGTGCTTACTTGGCCCAAACGGAGTGCAGAATTCTGAAGTATATTTTCGAAAAAAATCTTAATGGTTTTGCCAATTGCTTTGGTTTTTTAGGCTCACTGAATACCTCGGTGAGGAGCGTGCTGCAACAAAGGTTTGAAGATTTTCAAATATGACCTCCTAACTTGTCATTTATAGGAAAATGTGGAAAGAAAGCAGGCTCGAGCATCTGGTGAAGAAGAGGAGGAAGAAGATGAAATCGTTGAGGAACATTACAAGGAAGATGAGGACGACAGCAATGTGCCCTACAATCCGAAAAATGTAATTTTTTGCTTGAATAACAAATATATCGAATATCCATAATTATTTAGCTTCCGCTTGCTGGGATGGCAAACCGATTCCCTACTGGTAAGCTAATTTTACAGATCATCATTCGAGACGCACAAAAACTATTTTCAGGCTCTATAAACTTCATGGTCTCAATATTGGATATAGGTTTGTTCTATGCAATTACTGCATATATGTGCGTCGACTGTACCAATATTTTCCATAGTTTCAGCTCTGATAGCTTTAAGACTAGTCTTTTTTTTGTGACCAGTATTGCGGAATTGAACGGTATTTTGACTGGTTTTTAAAGCCATGCATTCCACAGCTACAGTTTAGACTTTTGACATCTTAAAATTTATTCGTTAAAATAATTCATTTTGCCTGGTATTTTATGTGCAGCCATTTTTCATAATGTTTGTACGTTATCCCTCACCCTAAATAATTAGACGATGTCTATGTTTTGTAGTCATGATAATAGCTTTATTTGACAAAGCTTATGGAGACGAAACTTTTTGTGAGGGAACTCATAAACTGGCTTTTTGATATGAGTTATTGAATGGTTTAGTATACTGATCAGTGCAGCATTGAAAGAAAATATTGGGACAGCACATGGGGTTGCACGGAAAAAGTTGATAATTACATTTCAGTTGCGAAATCTGTGGGAATCAGGTCTACAAGGGTCCTAAAACTTTCCAAAGGCATTTCACGGTAAAGTTGCTGTAGAATGAGTAAACTGTACTGGTAATTATTTTTGTTCAGGAGTGGCGTCATTCTCATGGTATGCGGTGCTTAGGAATTCCCAACACGGTATGCAGCGTTTGTGACTTGATTGATTGGTCTTGTATAAATCTCATTTTTTAGGCCCATTTCGCTAACATCACCAAAATTCACGAAGCCATTGAACTGTGGAAGAAGATGTGTGAAGAGAAGAAATATGCTCGTTGGAATCCCGAAGCAGATGAAGAGTTTGAGGATTCACTGGGAAATGTTGTCAATGCCGCCACATTCAGAGATCTTAAGCGCCAAGGACTGTTGTAGAATCATTACGATGTTGTCATTTATTGTTGTGTCGGATAAACATAATTTTGGTTTTCGTGTCGTTTTTGTCAATACTAGTGTCCGCTGCGGGGTGTCTAAGGCTTCTTCGGTCATAATTTATAGTGGGTTGACTTTCATGATTTTTCCGAACATGATTTTTTCCGAACAATTTTACCGAAAATTTTCCGAACAAAATTCTATTTACAACTTTCTCAGCATTCCTAAGTTCGGTCTTTCTCTTTTGCTTATTATGTTGGCGTAGGGCGTTTGGCCCCTTTTTCCATTTGTGGAAAGAAGGGCCAAACGACTTGCGTAAGTCGTTTGGCCCCTTTTTTCCGCTTTTTTAAATACGCGCCTTTTAGTTTTATTGTTTTTTGCGGTTTGTTGTTCTATTATTATCATTTTCTTGAATAACCGTCATAAACTTATTTTCATAAGATTATTAAGCCTCAGGGTGGATAGGGAACCACATGGTACTCCTCTAAATTGGTACAGTCGACACTCGATATAAGGACACTCGATATAAGGACAGAAGTTCGTCCCCGCCTCGGGTCCGACACTTTTTTTAGCCCGATTTTCGAAAATTTTCACCGGTTTTGTTTTGTCAGTCTGGTTCCAAATATCGCAAGGATTCCGATTTTGCCGATCGTTTTTCAGAAATCCAGATTTTTTTCTTCTAAAAAGCAAAAACTCGATATAAGGACAGGGATTTTTGAAAAAGCCTGTGTTTAAATCGAGTTTTTGCTTTTTTATAGGAAAAAATCTGGATTTCTGAAAAACGATCGGCAAAATCGGAATCCTTGCGATATTTGGAACCAGACTGACAAAACAAAACCGGTGAAAATTTTCGAAAATCGGGCTAAAAAAAGTGTCGGACCCAAGGCGGGAACGAACTTTTGCCGGTCCCCTGAGTGTCCTTATATCGAGAGTCGACTGTATCCATCTATAAAATCCGAAATTTTGGATTTAGCTGAAACTAATTCAAAATCATTATGCCCTATCCAAAATCGTGTCCCGAACATGGTTTATTAATGCTAAAACAGCAATTTGACTTGAGGCGAGCCCCGTTTCTGCATTAATCACGTATCCCGAAGGGTAACCAGGTGGTGCTCAGGTCGTACTACCTAGATGATGGTACTCTGGTGGAAGTGCCTCGGTAGTAGTAGCCAGGCAGTGTTACTCAATGCTCAAATGGTTTAGGTGGATGAAGATACCTGCAGACGAATGGATACCTCTGGTAAGTGGATATCTAGGCAGATAGGTCGAAATGATGAAGTTAATTGGTTGGTCTACTCAGTCCGGGTCCATATCCGTGTACAAGTGGTGGATTTCGATGTCCACCTGGGTCAATTTTTTTTCCCTCTTATTTTTCGGCTTCGAAAAACTATTACGTTCACTTATTCCGATAATCTGAATACACTCTGTAAATTCCAAACTGTCACTTTCGCTATTTTACCAAAAACTCAAAATTACCCTAGAAAATGGCATTTTACTATTGTCAAACCTTCTTTAGAATGCTCGAATTATTGCGAAAAACGGATTTTGGAAACCCAACACATAAAGAAAATATTTTCACCAAATGGACGACCATTTGGTTGGTTGGTGCATAAATCATCCATTAAAATGGATGCTGGATTATAGAAAAACAAGTGATAGGAGTTTTCACAAGAAAAAGGATCAATTTGAAAGTTTTTGCTGAGGAATTAACATCAGAGAGGGAATCCACCGTAGGGAATTTTACGAGAAGGAGTATATACCGCGGGAAAATATACCTGTAGCCAAGACTATGAAAAGCACAAAAACAATAAAAATAGGCTCAAATTGAAATCTCCCGTCAAAATATGTAAATCTCCCGTCAAATTTATTTTTTACCCCGTCAAATTCAAATTTCAAACAAAATATGTAAATCTCCCGTCAAATTATGTAAATCTCCCGTCAAATTATGTAAATCTCCCGTCAAATTTAAATTTTTGCATTGTTTTGCGTCGTTTTTAGTCAAAAATTTGCGGGAATTCAAATTTTCTAGTCAGAAAATAACTTGGATTGGTCAGAATCCCACCCCGGAATGGCCACAAGCCCTGAAAGTTGGTTTTTTGGGGTTTACTAAAGGGGGTGTAAACTTTTTGCTAAAAATCGATTGAGCGGATCAGATTTCGGGTCAGATGGGCTAAATCGCTCAGAATTCCAGGTTTATGGGTTTGGAGTGGTTCAGGGTGGAGTTGTGGGCGATTTTGCCCATCTGACCCGAAATCTGATCCGCTCAATCGATTTTTAGCAAAAAGTTTACACCCCCTTTAGTAAACCCCAAAAAACCAACTTTCAGGGGCTTGTGGCCATTCCGGGTGGATTCTGACCAATCCAAGTTATTTCTGACTAGAAAATTTGAATTCCCGCAAAATTTTGACTAAAAACGACGCAAAACAATGCAAAAATTTGAATTTGACGGAGATTTACATAATTTGACGGGAGATTTACATAATTTGACGGGAGATTTACATATTTTGTTTGAAATTTGAATTTGACGGGGTAAAAAATAAATTTGACGGGAGATTTACATATTTTGACGGGAGTTTCACTTATAGCCATAAAAATAAATACAAGGCGCTAATTCAAAAAGTGGAAAAAGGGGCCAAACGACTTACATAAGTCGTTTGGCCCTTTTTCCCACAAATGGAAAAAAGGGGCCAAAAGCTACGACCCATTATGTTTAGACCTTATCGAGGCAGGCCTTCAGAGATGGGTCGCCATTAGCCTGAGGCTGAAATTTCGGTACGGTCGAACCTAGATGTAGGGGCTGTCCCGATATGACGGCACTTTTTTTTAAACTCGGTTTGGCTAGGTAGCAAAAAAATTGACAAACCTACTCTGATATAACTGCACCCCCAGCTGGTCCCGATGAGTGCCGTTATATCCCTGGTGCGACTTTGGTACTCACATATTGACGAGACCCTGTCATTTTTTTCAAAAAAGTTTCTAAATGCTTACAAAATACTCGAAACAAATACATTTGAAGTGAGTCAATTTGAACGTGGTTCAATTTGAATTGCATGCGATGAAGAAATACTTTTTCCGCTTTGTTTTTCTTGTGTATTTAGACCTCACACACTCTAGGTATGACTAAACGCTCGACTTATATAAATACTTTCTGCGATAAATTATTTTATAAATTATTGTGTATCATTTCGATTACTCCACTCTCAAATATTTATTGTTTTGCTGTTGTCGAACTGCTCAGACATATATGTCACTTCCTGAGACATAAATTTATATAATCAACAGAATTTGAGCATGTGGTGAGGTGGGCTGCTTGTTGTTTAGTAGAAATCGGTAGATGGGCTTGTTGATAGAGCTCACTATTTTTGGTTTTAACAGCTGGTATAGAGGCATCATAGACGGGTGCTGGACGCCTTTTGGTTGGCCGCTAAAGTCATTCTTCCTCTTACACCTCTCCCATACTTTGACCTTATTTTTTAATCAAACAAGTATTTTGTGTTGTTTTACAAATTTTGTCTAAACTTTTAAAATTCTGCAACCTATTGCTCAAGTCTTCTTTTCTCAGAAAAATCCTCGTGAGTAACCAAAAGTTCCAATGTAGTTTTTTTTTATTAAATATTAAATTGTTGACTATTTGTGAGTTTTCCAGGCTTTCAGTGCAGGATTTCTCCTAAAGCAGTGTTTCGATAGTTAACCTTGACCATTTTGTCTTCGTCCAAGTTTGAAAAAAAAATAGAATTGAGACAATAATTGAAAAAAGGCTACCGTATTTTCTCTAATTATAGACACGGGTCTATAATTAGAGTTGGGCGATTTTTTCAAACTTCAAGTGGTCTGAAACTTCTGTTTTCATTAACTTTTTGAGCTCTGTAAAAAGTGCCTGCCAAATTTTTAAAATCCCTCGCAAGCACTTTTACAGAGCTTTAAAAGTTAATGAAAACAGAAATTTCAGACCACTTGAAATTAGGGGGGGGGGTCTAATTAGAGAAAATACGGTAGTTGAAAAAGGAAGTGCTAAAAAATATTTTTCTCAGAAGTACTAAAAAATATTTTTTGCCACGCCCTTGAAAGCTTGAATTGTACAGTAAGAATTATTTTACTAGCGTGAAATAATCTGTAGGGCTGTAACTGAAACGCACCCTCAAAAGTCTGAATTTTTCCCTCTAATTACTGAAAGTCCCCCTCTAATTTTATATTTCAATTTTCATTGTGATTTTTTATAGTTTTTTTGCATTAGTTTGCAGCTCTGGATCCTGGCTTTCCAATAAGCTATAAATTTATGCAAATCATTCAGCAGCGTTTTATAGCTTATTAGATTAAAAAGCCAAGATCCAGGGCTACAAGCTAATGCAAAACCCTTAAAAAAGTTGCAATGAAAATGACGATAAAAATTGAAATATGAAATTAGAGGGGAATTTCAGTAATTAGAGGGGAAATTCAGACTTTTAAAGGGGCATGTTCGTCGCCGATGGCAATATTTTAAAAGGCGGGTACCAGCGAAATTCAAACAAGAATTAGTTTGACGAAATTTTGGAAAAGTCGAGGAAAAATTATACCTGCAGCGAGAATCAAGCTAACGACCAAATTTTACAGTCCGCCGGCGCTATCCAGCAGACCACCGATGCTATTAAACGGAGAGAGCGTTTTTGATTACTTATTCTAACTAAAATTTATTTGAAAATAATTCTCGTTTGAATTGACCTGGTACCAGTGTTCTGAATAGTCAGAGGCAGAATGTAAAGTCAGAATGAAATTCAAAATTCGACAGTCAGAAAGCGCGGGAAATTATTCTGACTGTCAGACTCTTTCTGACTTATAAATGACGATCAGACAGGGAAAAAACAGCGTGATCTGATCGATTTTGTTTTGAAAAATCTCTTGAACAATAGATCAGGAAATATTATAGTTATGAAAAGATGATTTTTAAATTTTAAAAGTCCTGTCTCAATCCCGGTCGAAATACTCTTCTTTCTATCCTTGAATCTAGTTTCAGTATTGCTTTTTTCGACCGTTATAATAAATATAAAAATAGCTTCCCCGCCAATTAGAAGTTAGCACTCTAATCTTTGATCATTGCAGCTAGAAAACCCTTCTTTGCTCACTAACCAAACAAATAAATTTTGTGTGTTAGTAATCTGTTCGCTTGCAAAGAAATTTAGTTTAGCACCGAATATTTAGTTCTAAGCGTATTTTACTGTTGTAGACTCGATAAAGGGAATCCATCCATATCCCTCCTCCTCAGTTGTTTTTTTAACCCCGATTTTTAAGATTCTTGCCAATTTTCTTTAGTTCTTCCAGTTCCGAAAATCGCAAGACTTTGCCATTATTTTTCAAAATTACATGGTTTTGCTAAAAATTACTTTGCCAAATATTGATCAAATGCCATTTAAAAAAAAGAGTGTCGTTACATATGGCTCGTAATACTTTTTGTAAAAAGATATAGAATTTTGAAAAAAAGATAGACAAAATAGGAATCTTTGCGATTTTCGGGACTAAAGTTACTATTGACAACCGGAACAACAACACTGGATAGGGAATAGGATAGAGTAGTGAATTTGACCGGTAAAATTTTCGTTTCATAACCCTAGCATGGAATAGAGTTTGGTTCTTTTTAAGCCATTATGGCCCTGTTGGACTTTAGGGGGCCATTTTTTGCCTTGGTCCCCCCTGTTGTTTTTTGCGAAATATGCCTTGGTCTCCCTTGTTGTTTTTAAGGTGATAATATTAAAGGTGATTATGTTAACCATAATCAACCTGATCACCATAATCACAGTGTTACAGTAACCATAATGAACAGGGGGAGCAAGCTGTTTTCATCAAAAAAACAACAGGGGGGACCAAGGCAAAAAATGGCCCCCTAAAGTCCAATAGGGCCGAGTTTGGTTCTTTTTGAGCCATTTCTCTAAAACTTGCGCCTTAAAAATTTTGTTTTTTTGCAATTTGATACTTTTAGAATTTTTTTAGCTCAGGCAAAACCTTAGGCGTAGTGCAGGCAAGTGCACGTTAGGTCAGGCTCAAACGTGAGTTCTGAACCACAAAAAAAGAAAAATGGCAAAAAAAAGAAACATTCACGCACCCACGCAAATTTTCGAAAATCGAGGAAAAAAGTGTTTGATCTAGTGTGGGGTCGCACTTATCAGGTCGCCACATTGAAACTTGGGTACGAATCTAATTTAAGTCTGGAACCTATTTTACTAAAGCAACAAAAAACTTTTTTTACATTTTGTAAACAACAAATTTGATGTGCAATCCACCGTTCAAGTGATTCCCCAGTTTGTCCGTGTGTCTTGGCCTCTGCCACCCTTTTGGGTTCCTTTTCCTTTTTCCTTCCTTCCATTTTTATCAATTACTACTATCAACAATTGGGGTGTTCAACATTTTTTGTAAAGGTTTAGTTATCTGCTAAAAACACAGAGATAACACAACAACTACTTTATTGTTTTATTGTCACTTTGGACTCCACATTTCGACATTTTTTTTGTTGTATAAGACGAGTCAGCACAATGTGTTTGTCTAATGATCACGGTTAGAAAATACCTGTGTATGTGACCAGAAATTTTAGAAATTTGGTGTTTGAAGTCTTTCGGTGATTTTTTTACGTAAAACAGGTTTTTGCCACTTTTTACGAAAGAAGCAAAAATTGGAATTTTTTTTGCAATTTAATTTTCTTGGCTAGTATGATACACCATTTTTTGAACAATTTTGATTTTTCGGCGCTAGTAGCGAATAGCACACCCCCCCCCCTCCCATAATTTTTTTTTCAAAATCAGGTTTTAACCATTTCTAAGTAATTCTTATGCGCTGAAACGATAAAAAGGGTGTTTTCGGGCATTTGCTGACCTAAAAAGTTGATTTTGGGAAAAAATTTTTTTGACCAAAATTCTACTTTTTGCCTTGATGGACCAAGGTAAACCACCTGAAAATAGTACCTAGAGTCCTAAAAAGATGAGATTTGAACATAGTTTCGTTAGCGGGGGCCTACTGCATAAAGAAACTCTGGTATGTATGCTTTTTCATGCATCCAGAGTCACTTACGAGTGATTGGTGTCTAAGGTATGTGGGTGTGCGCATCTCAACCCCAAACAACCAAGCCTTCTGCGCCCTCGAAAACATCTTTTTATCGTTTTCAGCGCATAAGAATTACTTAGAAATGGTTAAAACCTGATTTTTAAAAAAAAATTAGTGGGGGGAGGGTATTCGCTACTAGGGTCGATTTTTCTTAAAATTTCGAGATTCTCTGAAGCTGCTTGAATTTGACCGCGAAATGTCAGAAATTTGGGGTTTGATGGTTATTTATCGAAAGTTAGAGCTTCCTTTTGTCTCCTTTTGTCAGAAAATGCCTTTTTTGTGAAAAAGTGCCCCTTTTTCGTTTCAGTCAAAAATGCGAAAAAATGCGAAAAAACTTGATTATTTTAATTTTTTTAACACTATCAGGTACCTCTTGCAATTCTAGTTTCTTAAAAGGTATCAGTTGTTGCAACATCCTGCAAAATATATACCGTACTTCTTTTATCAACTCACCATATTCTAATAACTCCCCTCCTATAATCAGAGCCGGAACTTTAAACTGACGACTTATTCGAATTAATTTTTTTCTACACTTTAAGCCATTTTTTCAGTAGGGATCTAGGAGATACTATAGTTAGATCACAGGTTAGACCAGGTTTTCCCTCTTTTTGAGAAGATTGAAGAAGAGGCCTGGCAGTCTTTTCAAGGATGGACGATGCTGGTTTTATTCTACTGTGCTTTAAAGCAACACAATTATAATAAAATTTTGATTCTGTTAAAACGAAAAGACTTGCCAATATCTCGGCTATATTTTAGTATAAAACTTGCCCAAACATGTTGTTTGAATATTGATTTTAGGCACATCAGAATAAAACCAGAAATATCCATCCATAAAAACGCTACCGGCCTGGTTCATCAACCCTCTCAAAAAGAGGAATAGCCAAGTATTTTCTGTGATCTAACACTTGTATTTGATGTAGAGACCGTGATTTTACCTTGAACGATATAACGATACAGTCAAACCTCGATTTAACGGCACCCAAAAATAGACCGATTTGGTTAGCATTGACTAAGATTTAGTCAAAGTGAACCCTCGATTTAACGGCACCCGGACCCGGTCCCTAGGGGTGCCGTTTAATCGAGGGTCGACTGTACGATATTTTTGGGACAAATTTTCAACAATCGATATAATTGGGAATTTGGGTATATTTGGGTATATGAAATTTGGGAACGATATATCGTAACGATATTTTACCTTAAAATTCGGCGAACAATTTGGCGAACTGAGTCTTCAATAAAACTGATCAGGTTTTCTGAAGAGCTATCGAATGGTACATTTAATTTTTTCATGGCTTACGTACGCTATGTGAGGAGTCAAAAGAGTAGCACTTTTTCGCCAAAGGAGGCACTTTTGCGTGTTTTCATAAAGTAATGAGAACATTGGATTCCGTGCAATCGTGGTATAGTGGTTGTGTGTCGTCAAAGCTCAAGTGCCCGCCGCCCTCCAAAGAGTATTTTTCTCTAAGCGTGCTATTTTGGGTTGTCTTGATTTTTTAAATGTGTAACTTAGGCTCAGGTTTAGGCCTAGGCCTTCAGCTTAGACAAAAAATGAAAAAAAGTCGGCTTAGAGAAAAATACCGGGTGGTCCAAGATTTTCGGACACTTTCAAAGCGCCATAACTTTTTTCTGGGTTCGAATTTCGAAATTCTGTAAACGCAGATCGACTCAGAATTTTATGCCGTTTTGCTTGGTATATGATGTAAAAATCACAATCTTCGCTTGGTCCCCCCTGTGGTTTTGGTCTTGGTCTGTAGATGGCCTCAGGATGGGTAAGACCAAAACCACAGGGGGACCAAGCGAAAATCGTGATTTTGACATAATATACCAAGCAAGACGGCATAAAATTCTGAGTCGATCTGCGTTTACAGAATTTTGAAATTCGATCCCAGAAAAAAGTTGTGGCGCTTTGAAAGTGTCCGAAAATCTTGGACACCCGGTACTCTTTGGAGGGGTGCTGGGTGCACTTGTGATGCTGTCGGTGTGTGTTAGACTATCATTTTCTAACTTAAAAGTTCGAGTCCCATTGGTAGCGTTGCACATTTTTCCTCACAAAATTTGTTTTTGCAAATCATTAGAAAACACCATTTTTGCGTGCATTCTTAACAGCACGTGTCCATGTTTATGCTTTCAAAAGAGGCAATATTGGCGGGGAAACAGCAGTAGGAGTGCGTCATTCAGCAATTAGACACAGCGAGGAAATATTTGCTATGACACACACAGCTTGTGTGTGTGCCCACTATGTGTGTGTCCGGCTAGAGAGTAACTGGCGCTGTAGCTTTTGCTGGCCGCTTTCTATTTCTATGGCAAACACAAACTTTGCACACAATATATTTCCTTCTTTTCCCAATGTCTTGCCCCCTCTTCTAAGTGTGTTATTTTCGATGATTTACTGATTTTTGGGGAGAATCACAAGAAATTCTCCTTCAGCTAAGCTTCTTTTTGATCAACTTTATTGATTTGTGGACACTTCTTGAATAGTCTAATAGTTTTTTGTGTGTTTTTACAAAAAGTTTAGGTTACTGACTGACTTTTTTCATGAGTGAAACGAAAACTGAAAAATGGATGGAAATAAAAAAAATTATACCGAAAATTTTTTTGGCCAGATTTTTTATTTGCGCTGTGTTAGTAGTTTTTTCAAATTTTTTGACGGAGCTCTTTTTAAAACCATAACTCTTGTTCCAAAGTTAGTTTTAAATTTGTGACAATTTGTATTGTCAATTTTTTCAATTCGGTTTGAGCAAAAGTACAGGGTGGTCCAATATTTTTGGAGCACTTTGAAAGCACATACCTTTTTTTCTTTGTCTTTTTTCAAAATTCTGTAAACGCAAATCGACTCAAAATATGATAAGAATTTTTCGTATATGATGTCCAAAATACGATTTTCGCTTGGTCCCTTCTGTGGTTTTGGTGCTGGATTCTGGATGGCCTCTGGATAGGCTAGGACGCGAACCACAGGGTGGGGGGGGGATGGGTAACAACCGAAAATCGTGTTCTTGACATCATATACCGAAAAAGTTTTTTATGCGATTCTGAGTCGATCTGCGTTTACAGAATTTCGAAAAAAAATCAGAAAAAGTGAAAAAAAATATCAGGAGGGGCGGGGGCTTATATCAAGTGTTGACTATAATTAGTGCAAACCTTAGTGCCACTCTATTTTTCAGTTTTTGACCGAAATTGAATAAAAGAACTTTTGACTTTCCTAGAGATCAATGATTAGATTATCAAGTCACAGCTTCAAATATTGAATGTTGGGTGCACAAATTATAGTGCTCTTTTTTGTAAATCTATTGACAATTTCATAATTTTTCATTCTTTCTAGGTATAATTCTCACATTTGCTTGCTTCCCAATTCCCGCTTCTCTCACTTTGTATGCCCAAATATATGGGTCTGGCTAGCAACATCATTTTCACTGCCCTCGGCATGTACACCGCATTTATCTGTCCCAAAACTATGATCTGCCCAAGCTTCCCTCTCCGCAGAAAATCCAGGAGGGAGTCAAAGAATATTTAGAGGCACACAAGAAACCGTAGAAAGTAACTATTACTCACGTCGTGATACCAACGGGTCCTTTTATTCCTGCTCTTTGCCAGTGATTCATGTGCGTGTGTTTTTTTTGAAGAAGAAGTAGAGCTATTGTGCAATATAGATTGAATAAAACTTATTTATTTAGTAGACTATTTTGCCATTTGGCACCAGTTGTTTGGCACCAGGGATGGTCAGAAGAAAAAGAATCGAGATCGGGTGTTTTAAATTTTCGGAGTCGAAAATCCGAATAAATAATTACGGCAAACAAAATTTTGTGCATTTGTCCCAATAAAATTTTAATTCTTTGTTTGCCAATAACAGCCTAGTTTTGTTCCACTTGCAAAAATTTCTCCACTTTTTGGAAAGTAGGACTCCGAAAAATGCTAGTACAGTCGGCCCTCAATAATTAAAAAATCTCTCAAGTTCGTTCCCGCCTAGGTGCAAGCACTTTTTCAGCTTTTTTTGCAAGTCTTTTATCAGTTATGATTTGTCAGTCCAGCCCCGAAAATTGCAAGAATTGCTTTATTACCGGTCGATTTTCAAAAATAGTCCGATTTTACCATGAAAAACCGAGGAGCTTTAATGGTCAAAGTTATAGCATTTTTGAGAAACGGTTGGTAAAATCGGGATCCTTGCGATTTTTGGACTAAACTGACCGAAGACCACTTGAAATAAACATTCGAAAAGAGAGTTTGAAAAAGTGTCAGACCGTAAGTGGGAACGAACTTGAGAGGTTGCCAACTGTATTTTGAAACATCGAAAATTCCAATCCATCCCTGTTTGGCACAATCTTGTATATTATTAATTTGTTGATGTATTGATTTTTGTAGTAGTTAATGAATATAGAGCTATTTGCGTGAAAAAGTGAAAAAATTGTTTGGTTATTAGTCAAACTTTGCAACAAAAAATAGGCTAAATTGCAGATGCCTGACAGAAAAGACTCAGTGGACGACGTGAAGAGGATCGAGCAAGAGCTCGAACAGGACAGACCAGTCTATATTATAGCTCTCGCCGCTTTTTTCAAGGTATACCACAGCTTTTACGGCATTAAATTGACCGTATTTTCTCTAACAAATTCCTTTTCTTTTAAAAGGACGCTCCCCTCTTTTTTGATAGTCTACATTTAAAGGCAAATGATATTTTTAAGAGCTGTTAATTGAGGTTTCTGAGCTTCCACAAACTATACCGATTCCACCTTTTATATTTTGGTTACTCACCGGAAATCTCGGGATTGTTTCGAAACTTTTCTAATTTTTGAAAGTTGAAAAGAAGAGTATCGTACTTACTGTAATACAGTCCAACCTGGATATAAGGACACTCACAATAGTTCGTTTACGCCTAAGGGTGGACACTTTTTTACCTCGATTTTCGAAAAATTTTGCCGTTTATATTTTACAGTCTGGTCCCAAATATTGCAAGGATTCCGATTTTACCGATCGTTTTTCAAAAACCAAAATGTTTTGATATTTAAAAAACCAATATAATGATATAAAGCCACCCCTTTTTGAAAACAGGTGGCCTTATATCAGGTTACGTAACTAAAAATTAAAAAAAAATACAGTTGGCCAAAAAAATACAATTTGTTCGTTTTTCGTCAAAAAGTGCCATTTCATCCAGTGCTTATTGATTTTTGAGCACCAAAAAAAGATTTTGACTAAAACTTCGAAAATAAAAAAGATTTCGGGTCCCAAAAAAGTACAAATATTTTTAAAAAGTACACTTATTTTCCCTGCCTTATATTCAGGCTTTGTTTTTTAAATGGCAAAACATTTTATTTTTCGAAAAAGGATTGGTAAAATAGGAACCCTTGCGATATTTAGGACCAGACTGTAAAAACAGAAATGGCGAAATATTTCGAAAATCGAAGTAAAAAAAGTATCCAACCCTAAGCGGGAACGAACTTTTGGGAGTGGCCTTATATCCAGGTTCGACTGTAAAATGCTGATCAAAAATAACAAGCCAATCGGTTTAACTTTTTGGTTTTTTTAAATTGTTGTTTAATCATAAATATAATTGGCCAGCCAATTGAGGGTGAAATTCAAAAATTTGAGGGGTAATTTCAGTATTTTAATCGAAATTTAAATTTGAGGCTGAAAAAACTAATAATTTGAGGGGTAAATTCAATTTGAGCCAATTGAAAATCGACCAAATGCCATGCCTAAATCTCTTCTGAGTGAAAAATATTTTTTCCGCAAAAAATCAAAGAAAATAAATTTATTTTATGCAAAAAGTAGTCACGAAAATCTAGAATTTATACTTTTCCATCAATTTCGATCAAATTAAAAAACCGCAAAATTTTAGTCAAAATTCTAAAAATTTTCGAAATGGGTCAATTTTTATTAATCGGTCATTATTGGACGACCAATTAACCATATAAAAGCCATAATCTGCCCTTAACTTCTAAAATAAAAAGTGATCGAGGTATGAACCGTTCTGGTTGTCGCGACCTAAAATCCATATTTCTTCAACTACAAATATTTCTTGCTATTGCAGGTCTTCTTTTCTTCTATGATTTGATTGTGTTCATCCCGTTCAAAATCTTTGCGGACCCAGAGAAAAAGTTGGAACTTTCTCAAAGAGTCAAGGTATTTTGTTTTCCATAAAAATTTCAAAAAAAATCCCTACTCCTACCCAAACCATATTTAGGCAAGACAGGTTGACCCAGACGAACCATCGTCTCCCTGGCGCCATGTGGACACCATCGGCAAAGACTTGTGGAATGAGATCTACCCTGGTTGTAACACTCTCGGCAAGATCTGGGATCAGGCCGCCAAGTAATTACTTTCACCTGTTTTGCGGAAATATAGTTAAAAGGCATCCATTCTAGAATGCACTCAGACATCTACTGCATGGGCACCCGATCCGTTGAAAAGGTCAACGAGGAACGTCAGAAAAATGTAGAGTTTTTTCACTTTTGTGAAAAGAGTAATTAATTGGGTTTTCAGGCCGCACCTTCCAAAAACTGGTGCTTGGAGAGTACGAGTGGCTGGACTACACAGGTACGGTTTTCTAGGTTTCATTAAAATGGTCAATTGTGATCATAGCCATTTCTGAAAATAGTGAACTATAATCATTGTCAACTGTGAAGAGGTCACAGGGGGTGTTTGGCGGTTCGGGACAATTTTTCAAATTCGTGATTTTTCGCGTTTTTTTCGCGACAGACATGTAAGCACCGTAAAAAAGTTCAAAATGTTTCATAGTTGACCATGAGATTTAGTCAAGTACGCCAAAATTCGAGTCGTACTTTTTTTCAAAATTTTGAGTTACGTACCCTGGTTATAAGCCTTGTTGTTAGCCAGATCCTGACTGAAAACTCGAAGTTTTCGAGTCGGCTAACCCGATGGTGACTCAAAACACACAATTTTACGGGTTTCAAATCCAAGTACTTCCCAAACAGGGCACCCAAGTCGACCATCCTAATGAGAATGCTTAACTGTAGAAAAATATTTTACTACCAAGAAAAAACACTTGACTGTAAAACATAAAATTGTAACCTAAGTCGCATTTTTTAGAGATTGACGAGTACATTTCGGATGTCTCTCATGGCTTGATCACCCTCGGAATCGAGAAAGGCCAGCATGTGGTGATCTACGCAGAGACCAGGATGGAATGGATGGTCACAGCTATTGCCTGCTTCAAATGTGGATTTCCAGGTTGGTTTTACAACTAATCATCTCATAAAAATATTTGATGAAAACATGCTATTCCAGTGGTCACTGTCTACCCAACCCTGGGTCAAGAGGCTATTGCTTTCGCCATGAAGGAGTGTGATGCCGTCGCTGTAATCACCAGTAAAAAGTTAGTTTAACTTTTGTCAATTTTTATAAAATTATCAGTTATGAGGACATTCTGTTATCGAAAAATAGTTAACTGTGAGAATTACTGACAGTGAAAAATGTTAAACTGTAGAATAACGATTAACTATGAAAAAGTAGTAGATGGGAAATGGTTAACTTTCTGGGTTGACGTTTAGGCACTTTTCTGCCATTTTTTGAATTCGCGCCTTTTTTATTTGTTTTGCAGTTCGGGACATGCGTTTGCTCAAGCCTTGCTAAAATTTCAAAAACGAAAAATTTGCATTAAAAAAATAAAATTGAGAAGGGGCAAATTTTAATAGAATGGCTTGAAAGTAGCCAAGTGGTCCTACACTGGTTGACTTGAGATCTAGTGAACTGTATCACTTAACTGTAGGTAGCATGTGAGCGAAATGCGAAAATTAATATTAGAAAATCTAGAACTGTTGACCACCTTAAAAATTCGACCCTATAAAAGCCAACTCCAGTAAAAATGTTGACTGTGAAAAATTAATTACTTTATTAAAATCAATTAAAAAGTACAGTTGACTACTCAAATCAAAAATGGCCATCAATAAGAAGTAGTCAACTGAGAAAATAGTTGAAGATTTTTCCATTTCACTCCATACTTACTTTTCAGCCTGTTGCCAAATGTGTCTGAAGCCATCAAGAACTGCCCACACATCAAAAACATAGTCTACTATACTGACCTCCACCAAGATCCTGGTGCCAGCAAGACAGCTAGTGCTGAAGTGGAGCAGAGCTTCGTCGAGAATACACGCAACCTCTACTTTTCGATGTGATGATCGAGATGAGTCAAAGCACAGGTGATTCAGCCGAATAAATGGCAAAGAGGTTCTGCAGACACTAATTTATTTTTTTCAGAAGTGATCGATGTGGATGTGAAACCTGATGACGTTGCCCTCATCATGTACACTTCGGGTAAATATTTCAATTCACTCTGAAATGTTTTGGTTCTGTTTTACTTCTAATTTTTTCACAAAATAAATAAAAAATGGACAATACGTAATGGAATGCTCAGTTTTGGGGAAAAAGTGCCCAGTCTCTTTTTGATTTTAGTCAGAAATTCGAAAAATCTGCCCAGTTTTTTGTGAAAAAATGCCCAGTTTATCGAAAATCTGCACAGTTTTAGTAGAAATCGGACGCCGCTGTCATATATACGATCGTCTAGATCAAGGAATAAGTCGGCATATTTTAGCGACCGCATGATAGAACATCTATTTGTTGCTGTTTCAGCTTCAAGAAATATGCTTTATCTAATGCATAATAAATGTTACAAGGTATATACAGAAGTGGGCAAAACTGGGCACATTTTCATAAAACTGGGAACACTTTTTACAAAAACTGGGCACTTTTATACAAAAACTGGGCAGATTTTCGCCTTTTTGACTAAAATCAAAAAAACTGGTCCCTTTTTCACCTTCTCTGGGTACTTTTACCCCAAACTGGGCATTTTCACGTATTGTCCAAAAAAAATTTCAACAAAAATTATCCGAAAATTCACAATTTTTTCAAATATCGGATATCCGATGCAGCCCTGCTACGCACATGGCGGTAAATACGAGTGTAAAATTAATGCATCGTCTTGACTGATAACACTCATTGTCGGATTTCAGCTAATCACAGTGTCTAACATGGATAACACCGGAGTAAAATATAAATTCTACGCTTTATTTGCTATTTTTTCACTGAATTGGCCGCAAAAATTTATCGCCTTTCTATAAATCCTTGAATTCGTGTGAAAACTAGGGTTGGGTCATAGCCATACAGCGGGATATAGCTAAGCCATTTCTAAACGGACGGTTGATTCGTGATCATGGAGAATTTTCAAAATCTGGAAATTTATGGTCGAAAATAGTGTGAAAATGGCCGGGTTTCGGCCACTTAGCCGATTTCAGGCAATTTGCCCAAACCTAGTGAAGTAAAACAGTAAAATTAATTAAATTATTTTTATTTTGCAGGCACTACCGGTAACCCCAAGGGCGTACAGCTTTCCCACAAAAACATTATTGCCGCAATCACTGGTCAGTCAGCTGTGATCCCCGTGGAGTAAGTTTTATTCTTAAGTTTTGCATTCACGGACACTTAACTATATGCTTTATTTTCAGCCAAAATGACACTTACATCGGGTATTTGCCTCTGGCCCACATTCTCGAGATCTGTGCTGAGCTGGTTGTGCTCTCCAAAGGTAGGAAAATATTACAACATTCTGTCTTTTATCAGCTCAATTTCTAGGTTGCCGCATCGGATATTCCTCAGCTCAAACCCTGTTCGACCGCGCACCAAAGATCCAGAAAGGGTATTTTTTAAAGAAAATGTCCTGCTATTCCAATTTTCACATGGTGTTTGTTTGCAGTTCCAAAGGAGATTGTGGAGAACTGAAGCCCACCCTGATTGCCTGTGTGCCCGTAAGTACTATCAAAACTGGTTATCATAAAATTGTGAATGGATTAACACTGTCAAGCAGGTTGACATCGACCGTCCTGTCGATCTGAAATCGTTACCATCTTTTACAGAATGTCGTTATAAAAATAGAGTAAATTATGGCCGGCGAAATTTGTCGAACGCGATCCAAGACGGCCAGCTTGAATATGACTAACGCTGGACCCCCTCTCTGTTTGAATATCAAAATGTATGGTTATTGTCAGGGCTCCAACTTTCGTCACAGCTATAAGGGTAGCTCCCTTACCCCCATTGACCGGTGAAATGAGGCAAGTTACACACGCTTTGCTGAAAAAATCTAAGTTGCGGTCCTGCTCATTGTGCCACGAGGCCAGTACGGAAATTAGAGGGTGGTCACTGTGGCCGGGGACACGTTGGGGAAAGTTGACTGTAGTGAAATAGTGGCTAGATTATCACTGGGTAAGACCTTACGGTTGAGTGTAGCCTGACTGGTAGCAATTTTTCGCTGGGACTAGGGCTGTGACGGCCTCGAAGGTATGCCTTGTTAGCCTTAAGCAGTAATATTTTCAAGCTATAGCCATAATTAAGAACCACTGATAGCTGATTCCAGCAATAAAAATTTTCGGAGAGTTAACCATTTTTAACGTCTCAAAAATTTACAGGCCATCATGGACCGCATTTTCAAAGCAGTATCGGATGAAGTCAAAGAAAAGTCGCCCATCCAACGAGAACTCTTCCGCATCTGCTATGAACGCAAACGAGCTCGATATGAGGAGGGCTACTCCAGTCTGGTCATGAATAGGTTTGATTTTTCGGCTTTCATTCTTATTTAACTTTTTCATTATTGTAGGTTGGCCTTTGACCGGATTCGAAAACTTCTGGGTGGCCAGTTGCGGTTTGTGCTCTCAGGTGGTGCCCCTCTGAATGCTGAGACTCAGCGCTTCATGAACATTTGCTTCTGCTGCCCCGTGGTGCAGGGTTATGGACTTACTGAGACTTGCGGAGGAGCTACTCTCGCTGATCGTAAGTGACTTTTTTTGGTTTATCATTTTGGTTTGGTTTTTTTTGGTTTTTTTAGCTGAAAATATTACTTTAATATGAAAGTACAGAAAATTTCGCGAAAAACGGGTATCAACGTTATGTACCTTTTGGGCCATTCTGGAACTACCCTTTATTCAAACTACTTAGACTTAGGTCTTAGGCTTAGGGGTAGGCCAGCGTATGTTAGTACGGATTAATAAATGCCTTACGCACTTTTTCCGGGGTAATCTGGGACTGGGACTGATATTTGGATGCTTTTTTACGAGTTTTTGTAAAAAAGAGGTTGAGAAGAAAATGGGACATAATGTACGTAACGTCAACGCACCCAAACAACCACCATGAGATGACTTTTAACCATCCAGATCAAGGATCATTTACCAAATACATTTATGCAATTTTTCAGAACACGACCTGAGCACTGGATCAGTCGGTCCACCACTCCGATGTTGTGAGATTATGTTGCGGGAATGGGCTGAAGGTTGATTTATTTGTTTAAAATGTTCATCAATAAATTCTAAATTTCTTTCATTTTCAGCCGGCTACTCCCCAAGCAACGAGACCCCCAAGGTGAAATCCTTATTCACGGTGACAATGTGGCCATTGGCTACTACAAGAACGAGGTTGGAGCTGAAAGATAACAAATCATGTAGTGTAACCGCTAATTTCAGGAGAAAACCAAGGAAGACTTCATCACTCTCAACGGAAAACGCTGGTTCGCCTCTGGAGATATTGGCGAATTTAGGGACGATGGATCTCTGAGAGTCATTGGTAAGGCTGCTTTGGGTATAGTCAATTTGCACTAAGCTGGACCCCAACATGCTCGACCCCCAGCTGGATCCAACATTTTTTATCCTCATTTCAGTAATATTTCAAGTTTTGCTTTGTTAGCTACTCAAAAAATTGTAAGAGGGATTATTATCAGTCCAACCAAGAATTACCTGTCCAAATGGCAAAATTGTAAAGATTTATAAAAACTACCAGCAAAATCGGACTAGCGTGACAAGACTGACCAAAGAAAACCGGCAAAAGACCTTAAAAATCAGGGTAGCTCCTGATTATTCAACCACCCCTCCGTTCAAAATCGTGTTCTTGGCATTGTGTGTTTTTTACCCTCTTTTTGAAGGCTGCTCTCAGGCAAGTTACCAACCATTTTGTAGCTTGCGAGATGGCTAAGAAATCGGTAGTACTTTGCTTGAGAGCAGAGTATGAAAAGTGGGTCAAAACCCAATGCCAATGACAAGATTTTTAATTAGGGCGGCGGGGGAGGCGCTTATAGGTTATACTGTAGAATAGTTTCAAACCTAGCTGGGAGTGCCTAATCTGGAGTAATCGAAACCGGGTTATTGGGACCCGACTTTACATATGTTCTGAATCATGTGCAAACAAACAATTTTAAGACCGCAAAAAGGACTTGATCAAATTGTCGCATGGAGAGTACATCTCATTGGGCAGGGTCGAGACCTCGCTGCTCACCAACCCCAACGTCGATGTGAGTTTTTAGAAAAAAATTGCAGAGCTGAGCTTAATTTCTTTATTTTAGAACATCTGCGTGTACGGCAACTCCAACCGAGACTTCCTTGTAGCCCTAGTGGTGCCCAACCAAAAGAACCTGGAGGCTTTGGCCGATAAGGTGGGTATTTGAATCTGAGTGACTGAAATTATAAAAAAATCTTATTTTTTTTATTCTAAATTTTAGGCTGGAGTAAGCGGCAAGAAGTGGGAACAATTGTGCCAAGACAAAACCGTCAGAAAAGCGCTGACCAAAGAGCTTACGGACTATGCTTCTGGTAAGTATTGATACTATTTTTACTACATGGACAGCTAACGGCTTTTCAAAACGCCCGAAAGTGTGTCATTGAGCTTTTTAGACGTGTTTGCATGGCGCAGTGGGTAAAGCGTTTGATTTTGCTGTTTTTTGGGTCGCAGGTTCAAATCCGCCTAGTGACAGCACTATTATTTTTTGTGCTTTTTACTTTTCTAGGGCCGATTTTTGATGATAAACACGATTTTCATCTCAAAACGTACACTTTATCTAGTAAAACAACTGAAATCACTACTTTTAAAGAACCATACTTGTTGATGCAAATGAGAATTTGACAAATTCGAGGCGCGCGGGACACTTCTCTTTCGTCTCGCACTGTACTCTTTTGAGTCGCTCAAAATAACTCCAAAAAGTAGAGTGCGAGACGAAAGAGAATTGTCCCGCGCGCATTTGAATTTGCCAAATTCCCATTGTCATCAACAAGTATGGTCCTTTAAATATCAGATGGTATTAAATCTAGGGTTGCAATCTTTTTGGAAAGAATCTTTTGCCAGAAAATTTCCGGAAAGTTTCCGGAAAGTTTCTAGAAAGTTTCCAAAATCTTGGAAAGATACTTTTTCGACTGTCCCACTTGAGTTTTTTCATTTTATTTTTACAAAGCCTCTGTTACATCAACAAATAACATCATAATATTCAAATCAACAATTAATCGAAGCCAAATAAATCTTCTCATCATAAAGTGCAAAATCATAAAGAATAAAGTGCAAAAGTACAAGTTAATAGAAGGGCATGTGGATACTTTCAGAGAGGAACCTATATACGCAGCGCCTATGTCACAGGTTCGACCACCACTGGGTACATAACCTATTTTCTTACCCTATTTTCTGTATTTTTTTACAAGTTTGATGTCAAAATGATGCTTAGTTTGTTAACTATACAACAAGACCATCAGTGCAAGGTTTCACAGCTGCCCTGGCTAAGATAAAAGACAAGGCCTGCCTGAAACCTGCTTTCTGTCTATAAATTTATCATTTTTAGGTTTTCCTTCGATTGGTTTGATTAATATTCGATGATTTTTTACAAGTAACATGATTTTTTACAAGTTTACAAGTAAACAGCTTTTTTGTACTGACCATACTACTCAAAAGCTCAAAAAAGGCATTTTTTGAGTTTTACACTATAAAAAATTAAATTTCGAGTCCACCCGAAAGTACCCTTTTTGACCATTTTTTAGAGATTTAGGGCTGTATTAGGGTGGAAAGAGACTGAAAAGCCAATTTTGTGCAAAAAGGCAGATGTTGAACATAGTTTTGAATACTGGGGCTTACCGCATATACAAACTTTGGTATGCATGCTTTTTTATGGATCCAGAGTCACTTTGCGTCTAAAGTATGGGGAATCTCAATTCCAATCTCAATTCCAAGAAGGCTTGGAATCTCAACTACAAGCCTTTAGATCCCTTGCGCGCTTTTCGGGGCGCAGAAGACTTGAAATAGGGGAAAACGCAGGGGACTTGACAGTCCCTCTTTTTGCCCAGCTCCAGTGACCCAAACAGGGGAAAACAGGCAAATAGTCAAAAGAGTCAAAATAATTTACAAAAATTTCTATGACACATTTGCCTTTTAGTCATACTCACTTAATATAGTAGGCCAGAGTTAGTTAGTTAAATAAATTCATAAAATTTACATTCATACACACACGGCCACGCAGCGTTGAGAAAAAAGGTAAAAGATTTTTGAACGTTTGCATTGGTTCACCCCGAGAGAAAAGTTAAATTTGTCAAAATTTGATAATTGGTCGGCAGTTGGGATGGTCGGCAGTTGACCCTTGTTCAACAAAAGCGGATAAAACAAAAGAATAAAGTGAACTAAATACAGGCAAATAAAAAATGCCAAAACATGAAGACAGCAATAACAAGAACATGTTAAGACATTTGAATTCGCGCCCAAAGAATCTTTCCAAATTTCAAGGCCCTGGAAAGAATCTTAATTCTTTCCGGAAAGTTTCCAGAAATTTTCCGTGGAAATTTTCCATCACCCAACCCTAATTAAATCAGAGGAAATTTTTTGGTCAAATAACGAGTTCCTGAGAAAGCTTTGTTAAAGGGCCTGACCTCTTCCTACTCAGTGGTCCCCGCCAATTCAAAAATTTTCCCTCGATCATTGGACTTCTGTACGGATTTTTCCGCCACGTTTCTAACAAAACTAGGCCTGAAATCAAATTTTAGGCTTAGTTTTGTTAGAAACCTAGCGGAAGAATCCGTACAGAAGTCCAATGATCAAGAGAAAATTTTTGAATTGGCGGGACCACCGAGTAGGAAGAGGTCAGGCCTTTAAATACATTTCCTGATAATGCCTTTTGTTTTTGATCATCCTAGTCTGAGAAATCGCAAGGATCCGGTTTCACCAATCACGTCTGGAAATGACCATATTTTCTCCATTAAAGCCCGCGGCTTTGGATGTAGTGCTTCCAGCTTAAAAAAAGGCACCACTGTAGCGGGAACCACGGGTCTTAATGGCAAAATGTGGTTATTTCCAGAAATGATCGGTAAAATCAGAATCCTTGTGATTTTTCGGACTGGACGGACTGAAAACACCTGGAAAGGCTTTGATTTTGGGTTACATAGTAACTCATTTCACACGTTACTATGTGTTTCACACGTTGAACTACGTGTTTCACACGTTACTATGTAACCCGAAATCGTGCGCTGAAAACGGTTTTTAACCAAAATAAAGTTTTGACTATTCAAAAGCTCAATGCCCTGAGTAGGTACCCACTCCGAAGTGGTGGACCCTAAATTTCAAGATATTTTTCTTAATGGGCATACAAATCATGCTATCCTTATTACAAATTGGTGCTTCGGATGGTTTGTAAAAAGCAAGGTATTCCGGTTAGTCAAATCAACATTTTGGTCTTTAAAGGGGCATGCTCGCGCCCGATGCAATAATTCTTGCATTTTAAATTCGCGGGTACCAGGCACGCCAGAGATTTTGAATTTCAAATTCAAATTTTCAAATCATTTTGAGTTCTGTGCTTTATCTTTCGTGACTTGTCGGTGATTTTTGCTCTCATTTTACGCTTGATTTTCTTACTGACTGACTGTTTTGGTTTTAGCGTCAAAGAGTCTCGTGTGCTCAGGTGGTAATTTTCGCGCATGCTCACGTTCTTCCATCGATCTTGCTGCTTGTATTAGATAAGTTTTATTTATTTTGTGCGCCGTCATTTTCTTTTCCCTTGTTCTGTCTTCCAGGTGTCTATTTGGAGGTCTCAAGAGCGAAGGATATCAGCAGTGGTTATATTTATGATTTTAGGTTCTCTCCTCAGGTATTATTAGACGTTTTTATACAAATTACGCTGCGACTGCATATATCCTGTCAAAGTCCATTATAAAAGTAAATAAATATAGCAGGCAACCATTTACGTAGTGATTTTTGACTTTGTCAGCCTGTATACGGTCGAAGTGTCACTTTCTATGTGCCTTCGTGCTCCATTCTAGAGATGGAGGCGGGACGGGACGGGACGGGACATTCCGTCCCGACCAGTGGAGTTTCATGCGATTGTCCCGTCCCGGTATCCCGACCGAAAAAAATTTGACCCCTGTCCCGTCCCGGTGTCCCGTCCCGGGAAAATTTTCCGATTTTTCCTTTATTTTTCCTTCATTTTTCCTTATTAATGGATCGGGATGTCCCGTCCCGGGAGGTTTTTAGGCCTTGTCCCGTCCCGGTGTCCCGTCCCGAAATTTTTTAAAGTAAATTTTGTCCCGTCCCGTCCCGGCCATCCTCCATCTCTACTCCATTCCATGGCAGTATGGCTAGGCCCTTGTAACATATCTGTCGGAGCGCGTCAACTTCTCTGAAGAGGCTGCCTAGCGAAAGTGTTCATTCCGCTGGGCTTTTTACCGCTAATTTTCAGGTTCGATCGACAATTGGGGCTTCGTAGCATTTTTGTAGCAGCTCACATATAGAAGACGATTAGACAGCAGTCTAATTGATTTATCAACAACGCTTTTCATTGCATCGAACAACAATCAGCTGGGTCATCATTTACTACAAATTGATCTTTCTTGGTATTTTTTCTGGCTTGCCTCCACGAATTCTTTCAGCTCGATGCTACCGTTCAGAACTTGTTCTTAGCTTGACATATGACGAATGTTCAATATGCCGATGATTATATCAGGGGTGGGATTTGTACTTTTTAAATAGATTTGTACTTTTCTTGGGAACCGAAATTGTTTTTTTAACATATTAGTCAAAGTGTTTTTTTTGCTTCAAAATGGTAATAAGCACTGGCTGAAAGATCTTTTTCCTTCAAAAGTAGTCAAAGTTTACTTTTTTCTGTAACTTTTCGTTCCCGCTCCTGAATTACGACCATCGTCAGGATGCTCCACGAGGTTCACACCATCAACCAATCCATCGATTGCACTTTTCGTCGTCTAGTGGTTTGCGTCTCTAACTTTTAGGGGAGTCTATCAGTACAACCATCAACAGCGATGATTCTTAGAAAACAGGATATTTGAATATGAATGAATTCGAATCGAATAAAAAATTTAACAGTCAAAAAAAGGAATTAAAACTAATGAAAATTTGGCGTTACTTGGATATACCCCCCCCCCAAAATCAACTTTTTTCAAAGTGTTTCCAAACACCCTATATCGACCTAAAATGGCCTCAGGAGTTCAAAAAAGGCATTATTTTTGAGCTCTGGTCAATAAAAAACTGAGTTTTGGACCACCCAAATCACTCATTTTGACCATTTTTAAAGGGATTTAGGTCTGTATTTGGGTGGAAATGGAC
This sequence comes from Ditylenchus dipsaci, assembly GCA_004194705.1. Classification (NCBI taxonomy): domain Eukaryota; kingdom Metazoa; phylum Nematoda; class Chromadorea; order Rhabditida; family Anguinidae; genus Ditylenchus; species Ditylenchus dipsaci. The sequence continues at coordinate 39,397 of SADC01000488.1, forward strand.
CAAAAAGGTGCCAATTCCTAACAAAAGGAAGATGTTGAACATAGTTTTGTTGACTGGGGCCTACGCATAAATAAACTCTGGTATGCATACATTTTATGCATCCAGAGTCACTTTCGAGTGATTTGCGTCTAAGGTATGTGGGTGTGCGCATCTCAACCCCAAGCAACCAAGCCCCTGCGCCCCGAAGGGGGCGCAGGGGCTTGGTTGGTTAGAGATGCGCGCACTCACTTACCTTAGACATAATTCCGAGCAAGACTCTTGAACAAAAATGCATTTAGAGACTATTTTTGCCCAGCTCCAGTGACCAAAACATGGTAAAACAGGTAAAAAGTCAAATTTCAAAAGTGTCCAAAACTCGATTTTTTATTGACCAGAAGTTAAAAATAATGTCTTTTTTGAACTTCTGAGGCCATTTTAGGTCGATATAAGGTGTTTGGAAACACTTTTAAAAAAAGTTGATTTGGGGGGGGGTATATCCAAGTAGGGTCGAAAATTTTAATTTCGTATGAGATCAGCGAGATTCGTATTTCAGAGGGTGATCATACACCAAACGAAAGCTGAGGATCTCCTCTTTCAGAAAATACAGATCAAATTTTTAAAATACAGAATTTAGCAAACTAGAAGGCATTTCAAGTCTAAAACACGTTTTTCTAGTCAAATTTCCGCGAAATTCGCTTGAAAAGCTAAATGACACACTTTCGGGCGTTTTGAAAAGCCGTGGCTGTATAAAGAAAAGTTAGGCAGTTTTACAAGTAGTCTTGGGTAGGACCTGATTTTTTTATTGGCCATTACATACGATGTAAGCCGCTTGATTGATTTTCGGTTGATTAAGGATTTCCAAAATTCGAATCTGTGCAGACTTTTTCCTCTCATGCGGTGCTATATTTCCGGGTTGACGACAAAATATGGCTACAGTCGACTCTCGATTTAGTGTACACCTCGGTTTAGTGTACACCTAGATTGAATCATTTTGGCCGGCGGTTAATTGGAATGACTAGAATGAAACTCGATTTAGTTTACATTCAGTTTAGTGTACACCCTGGGGACCATAGTGACCGCCGTCCGGCCGGGCCCGTCCCGTCCCCGTCCCCGTCCGAACGGCGCTGAAAAACTGGACGGTCGGACGGCCGGCACGGCCGGCCGTCTTTGTGGCCGGCCGGCAGACGGCCGGTGAAAAACGTCCAGGACGGCGGACGGCCGGCAAGAGCATACTCGGACGGGACGGTCGACGGCCGGCCCGTCCGAAACCGTCTTGTACTAGACCGAGACCATTTCTTGAGTTTTTTGGTTTTTAATGTTTTATAAAGGTCTTACAACAATATTTGAAGATATTATTAAATCAGGTAGTGTTAACCGCAATTACTACTATGCTGCAGCATAGATCCTTTCAAATAACTCAAAATATATTTTTGTAATCGGTGTATTGAAATGCTGGCCCTATTCATCTTTACGGAGCATCATTTTTAGCTTGGTCCCCTTGTGGTTTTTTCTTCAAAAATGTCTTGGTCCCTGTTGTTTTAAAGGTGGTCATGTTAACTATAATCCGCATGATCACCATAAGCACAGTGTGACAATAACCATAATAGACAGGGGACTGACGCATTTTTTGAAGAAAAAAACAACAGGATGGACCAAGCTAAAAATGATGCGATTTTTTTTTGATGCCTTGTAGAGGTGGATAGAGCCATTGCTGTATTATTTTCAAATAAAGACTTATTTTTAACTAAAAGTCTAAAAAGCAAAAAATTTGGTTGAAAAATTGAAATTCGATGTGTATTTTACTATATTGGCCGGCCGGTGGACGGCCGCGAAAATTTCAGCAAGACGGCAAAATATTGGACGGCCGGCCGACGGCCGGCAGTTAGAAAAAAATTTCGGACGGCCGGTTAGACGGCCGGCCAAAAAAGTGTAGGACGGGGACGGGACGCCGTCCAAATTCTGAGATACGCGGTCACTATGCTGGGGACCGGCTCCAGGTGTACACTAAACTGAATGTACACTAAGCCGAGTTTCATTCTAGTCATTTCAATTAACCGCCAGCCAAATGATTCAATCAATCGGGAGTTGACTGTATAGAACAAAAATTAATCAAAAACTTGGAAAATATTTTTTTGGCCCTATCAAACCAAGAGGGGTATTCGCCTTGGTACCCCTGTAAAGTTAAGTTTTTGTGAGTTTTTAGGCTTAGGCAAGGGCTGGCAAACCCCCGCGTAAGCCGAAAATCACAAAAATCAGAAGGGTACCAAGGCGAAAAAAGTGCCAATTGTACACAAGGACCAAATTAAAAAAAAAAACAAAAAAATTTGAATCGTTCAATTGTGTCGAGATTATCTTCCTAATAAATTTTACGCCCCTCTTTGAATGAAAATATATGTTAACTATGAATACAGTTGTCACTCGATTTAACGACACCCAAAAAGTTCGTTCCCGCGTTGGATTTTTTGAAGAGAAAATTTCATGATTCTGAAAAACCATCGGCAAAATCAGAATTCTTGCGATATTTGCCACCAGACTGTTAAAAAAAAATAATCAAAAGTTTTCGAAACTCGAGCTAAAAAAGTGTCGGACCCTAGGCGGGAACGAACTTTTTGGGGTGTCGTTAAATCGAGCGACAACTGTATTATTCGAAATTTATCAGGTAAACTTTATTACAAATCATACTAATTTCAGGCAAACTGCAAAAGAGTGAGATCCCACACAATGTGTACATTTGTGCCGAACCTTGGACACCTGTTTCTGGACTGTAATCATCTTTTTCATATCATAGTTTTGACTTTATTAATTATGTTTGTTGATTTTCAGACTGACTGAGGCACTCAAACTAAAGCGCAAAAACATTGAGAAGGCGTTTGAGAAGGAGATCAAGGCTATGTATGCCTGAATACATCTCTATTTGAAAATATGGGCAAATTAATTATGTTTGTGTGTTCAAACTATATTTCTGTGTTGACTTGGACATTTAAAATTAGCTGAATTTTGAACTTTTTCGTTGTTAAAATGATAATAAAATAATATGACTATAAAACATGGAAAATGCCTTTTTAACAGCCTACCGTATTTCATAGAGTTGTGGAATTCTCCGGAAAAATAGAAACCGGATAATTCTCTGGAGAATTCTCTAGAATTCTCCAAAAAACCAGAGAAATAGGAAACACAATCGCAATTTTTAGCAAAAAGTTTAATAAATAGCGCATTTGCGTTTCCAGTACAGTGAAACCTGAATATAAAAGCCTAGGGTACCACTAAATTGAAGGACACTGCTTTAAAACTATGAAACGTACGAAGGCTACTAAATCGAGGTTTACATTTACAGTTAACTGTACAAAGATTACAGTTAACTGTACAGCCACAGTTAAATATGCAAACGAAATAACTTGGGCTGTGGTAAGTTACTGGTGAGTTACTGGTAACTTGCCAGTAACTTACGTGGTCACTAACCGCCTCCTAATCCTCGAAAAGGAAGGCTCCTCAGGAAGGAGAATTCTCCATTCTACAACCCTAGTATTTTCTATAACAAGGCGGCTCCCTTAATTCAAATTGTATTTTCGTGCATTGTGTTTTTAAACCATATTTAAAGACTTCTATCAGGCAACTTACCAAACATTTTGTAGCTAATTTCACTGGTTATAAAATGCGTAGTAATTTCTTGGGAACGATCTCTTTTGTTCTTTTTTTCAAATGTTCCTTTCGCCTGAAACGAATTTAAAATTGGACAACAAGTTAAAATTTGAAGAGGATAAATGTGAAATCGACCATGCTGAACACGTATCAGGTATTAGAATTAGTTTTCGCCAGCAGAGACGTCGGAAATAAATATTCCGCCAAATTATCCGCTGCGGAATTATTCTTTCTCGAATTGTCTCCCGCGAATAGTCTTTAAAAACTGGGTCAAAAATAAAGCGCCAAGAACATGATTTATGATCGGACACAAGACAATTCGCACCGGACAGTATGCATGGTCCGAACTGTCTACCTGGTTAAGATACATTCTTTGGGTAATTTTTTCATTTAAAAGGCCATTTCCACGCGTTCTGGATTGTCCACAGCCAATTCAAAAAATTTCGCCTAATCAATGAACTTCTGTACGGATTTTTCATCTTGGTTCTAAAAATTAAGACCTAGAATTTTAATTTTAGGTATAATTCTGTTAGAAACCAAGTTGAAAAATTGGTACGTAAATCCAACGATTAAGAAAAAATTTGAATTGGTGGGGAACAACCGTTGTCGTAGACGGCAATGTCCCCTTTAAGCCACCCACATAGCCGAAATTCTAACTTTCAAAAGATACTTGGTTGTCTATATATGATCCAAATTAAAAAACTACTCTTTGTACTCCAACTTTCGCTCATATCTGGGCAGCTGCGATTTTTTTGGATTTCGGGTTCATGAAGAAATATAGGCTGCTGTTTAGAATAAAAAGTGACTTGAGAATTGATTATGTTAATTTAAAAGTAGCCAGGGGACAGCTGGCTATCTTTTTACTTTTTTACTATCTTTTTACTTTTTGGATCAGAGAAATTAGCGTTATTAGAAAAAATGCGGCAGAGCTTAAGTTTAGCAAAAAAATCAATAAGAAAATTAAAAAAAACTTGAGTTTAAAAATATTAACTTGAAGGATTCTGGAAATTTTAGGGTTTTCAGCAAATATTGCAGACATGGTCATTCATAACCTCATGCTCTAAATTTAGCCCTGCTCTCTAGCGTCAATTTGAGTATAAACTTGTAAATGAGAATATTCACAAAATTAGTTAGAAAACCATATGTAGCAAACTAATTAATTAAAAATGCAACGGTTTTGGCTATAACGATTTTGGCGCAAACAATCTGGGACGAAACAGGAGAGAACCGCACATTCTCACAAACATTTTGGTGTACCGTATGACCCGAGATTTCAACACGCTTCGTTTTGCCTGCAACTTTTTATATTTTGGTTATTTTTTGAGAAATCCTTTTTTGTTCGAAAGCTGAGGTTTCAAAAACAAAATGAAACCTGACTTGCATGACGTTGTTTATTTAACCACAACTAAAACACTTAACAAAATCACCAATTTTTCATAGGAAAGTTCAACTTTACTGAACATTCGCATATGATTGCCCACACTTCTTTCGCCAACTTCCATGCACTTTTCTAGTGGTCGGTGATAGCTATCAGAAGCTGAAAAAATTGTAGGGCCAGTCTGTTTTGATGGCAATGCTACGGGTGCGTTGTAAGGGCTCCAAGAAAAACTTTTTCACGCAGTTCAAGGTTGGCCATGTTTCGGAGATCTGATCGCAGGATGGAGCTCCTCCTCATCATTCTGTAAATCTGCGCTTGTGGCTCAACAGTGTTTTTTGAAAAACGCAGGATACGTAGAGGCATATAAAATTTTCCGTGGTCACCCTGTCCACTTGACCAAAGCCATGTGACTTCTTTATGTGGGGCTCCATCAACTTCAAAATCTTGCGGACTTATTGGACAAGTTTAGGTGATCTGCAAGCGAAGTCTCAACAAAAATTGAGAAATTGTCGCAATAGATGATGAGCTGCTTCATAAACGTCTATCGCCGACGACTGGGAAAGTGCATCGAAGTTGGCGAAAGAATTGTGGAGCAATCATATGCAAGTGTTCAGTAAAGTTGAACTTTCTATAAAAATTGGTGATTTTGTCAAGCGTTTTTTTGTTGTGGTCCATTGAGCAACTTCTTATAATGAAGAAAAAATCGAAATTATTTTTCAAGCCTCCTACCGAGCAGGCTAGAAAAAATCCGCGGATTTGTTATAATATCCATGGATTTATTCGTTATTGCTACGGAAAATATCCGCGGATAAGTTTCAAAAAATCCGCAGATTGTATCTGCGGATAGCAACCTAAAAATGTGTTTTAAATTTGAATTAAAACGATTTCCATGCAGGACCAGATACGGACAAGAGATGTACCCTCCGTTTAAGTGGACTAACTGGATGGTGTTCAAAAAATAATGCAAATCATTGGCAAATGGAGGTTCTGGTTCGTCAAAACAGCACAAAATTAAGCACAAAATTTTGGCTAGAGTAGCAAGCTTTGTTTATTTTTCCTTCGGAATAATAAGATTTTGTAGATGAATTGACTTGTGAACCAATTTACCTCTCACCAACTGTCATTTCAGCGACCTTACAAAAGACCGAAAAAACCCTACAAAACGTCATTTTACTACTTTTATACTACGTTCAAGATGCAATAATTAGCCAAGAAAATAAGTTTCAAACCCTGAAAACCTGAAAAACATCATGACAAATGGCTGTACCTGAAAACACCCGTCAAAAACATTGAATCTCCCGTCAATATCATTAAATCTCCCGTCAAATTTTTAAAAGTTCTCGTTCTCGGTGTATACACTTCAAATTTTCTATTTTTTTTGCATTAGCATGTAGCCCTGAATTTCTAGTTTCTGATGAGCTATCAACTAGCTTGATACATTTTAAAAGTGGTAGAACAATTCATTTTGAAAAACCCAATTTTTCTTCCGTTTTTAAAACTGTATCGAGCTAGTTAACAGGGCTGTAAAACATCCGGAAGATGCATCCGGATGTGGATGTGTACATCCGAAACATCCACATCCGGCGGATGTGGATGTGGATGTTGCATGGCAAAAAATTTTGGGTCGGATGTCGGATGTGGATGTGGATGTCAAAATTTTTTGGGCCGGATGTGGATGAAATTTTTAGGTCGGATGTCAGCGGATGTCCGGATGTTTTTTCGGATGTTTTCATGGCGGATGTCAGCGGATGTCCGGATGTTTTTCGGAGGTTTTTATGGCGGATGTCAATATGCTTTTGCGGATTTTTTCGGCTTGTGGCCGAAACATTCTTTTTTCCTTGTTCTAAATCTTCGTCTTTGTCGTTTCGAAAAAACCAAACGCCAAAATCCGATAAGCTAAAATCCCGCAAAACTCAGAAAGATTTTCTTTCCTTCTTTCCGTCTCATCGTTGGTCCATTCCTCCGATTCCCAAATCTACAATTTCCAATAGTCCATTCCTCCCGAACAATTCTTAACCGAAATTATACTTTTTCTTCAGTCCAGTTAGTCGCATGAGCCACGAAGTGCAAATAACATCCGGAGAAGAGGAAGTCGAAGAGCAAGCAGTGCCCAAAACAACAAACGGAAGGTGCCAGGAAATACGCCGACAACTTTGAGCGGGAGACCGAGGAAGAGCGAGGGATCAAGTGAGTAGATTATTTATTCTTTATTTTGATGATTTAGTCTATCAACTCCGGTGGTGTCAAGGGCTGCTCGTTGGAGGATTAGCTTCGAAGGAAAGTGCTGCTAGGGTTCAATTTGGGTCTGATGAATGTTTAATTTGGTTCACTTTAGTGTCTTGGTTTCACGTCAAAATAAATATTTGCCATTGTTATGCCCATGTGTAGTGATTGCATCTTTTTTATGTCTCTTGTCTAAATAGGCTATTGTACCATACTATTGATTAAAACTGGTCAGCCAGTGAAATTTCGGTGTGAAGTGTAGTGCTGGTACTGTTTTCGCAAATTCCTGGATGTGTTTAAAAATTCGATTGGTCGAATCAGATTTCCGATCGGATCCGATCGCTCTGGCCTAGGTATTTTCTCTCTTTTGTTCCTTTCTTTTTCAGTCCTCATAAAATATAAGCAATTTTTTGACATCCACATCCAGCCGGAGGTGGATGTAAACATCCAGATATCACTTGGAAATCCGGATGTCAAAAATTTTGACATCCGGATGTCATTTGGATGTAAGGATGTCAAAAAAGTTTGACATCCGGATGGATGTGGATGTGGATGTCAAAAAATTTAGGCCGGATGTCGGATGTGGATGTTGCATGTCGAAAATTTGGGTCGGATGTCGGATGTGGATGTTTTTGGCGGATGTGGATGTGGATGTTGCATGTCGAAAATAAAAATTTACAGCCCTGCTAGTTAATAGCTTATCAAAAACTAGAGATTCAGGGCTACATGCTAATGCGAAAAAAAATTAGAAAGGTACACTGAGAAGGAGAATTTTTAAAAGGACGGTACTTTTTTTCTGCCCAAATTACTTTTTTCTGCCCCAAATTACTTTTTCTGCCCCCAAATTTTTTTTTCATTTTGTTTATTTATTTATGTTTTTATCTGAAAATGGAAATTTGTTTGAGCCATCCTACGCAAAATCAAAAAAAAGGTGAAGGTCAACTATATCAGAATTCTGACTTAAGGTAAAAAATTTTGAGTTATAGACTATTTTGTGTTTTGAAAAAATGCCCCAAAAAAATTGGGAAAAAAAATTCGTTTTTTTTAAAAATTCGATGGGAGAATAATGATTTTGACGGGTGTTTCGATTTGAGCCATGACAAATTTGTATGGTGCGCAAAACCAACAAAATGAGCAAAGACCAATAAAATTCTGTGGCATTTCGTTATTTTTGGAAGACCAATAAAATACCAATAAAATTCAAATTAAATTTGTGGTCTTTTATTGATGTTTTATTGGTCCTTGATTTTACTTCCATCTACCATTTTTTGATGTTTTGCTGTGAATTCGATGGAGAATGGTCGAGCAAGTCAATAGGAAGGCTTAAAGAACTTCAGCAATTCGTTTCCATGCGGTAAATTTCACATAGATTTAACTTTTTATTAATTTTAGTGGTTTTATGTCTTGCTGTTGGAGTTTTTGTTCTCTTTGCCGTTCTTAACTTATCTCTCCTATTTCAGGGCTCATCTGGCGATGGTGGAGGCTTTGCTCGTGAAGACTGTGCTTACGGTCGCTTTTCCGGTAGTCATGGCAGGAGCAACAATATTGGCGGCGATGGTGCTCCTCAAGAAATTCTGGTAGTGGTGGCATGGGCGTAGCCAGGGGAAGGGGCTGAGGGGCTATAGCCTCCCCCCTCCGTCAGGTTTTTTAAAAAAAATGTTAATTAAAAACACTATAAAACTCGAAAACGGTGTAGGGAAAATGACCTCTCAGGGGGCTTTAGAACCACCCCCCCCCCGTCAGATTTTTCTGGCTACGCCTCTGGGTGGTGGTAGCAAGCCCAAGTTCGATGTCTCCTGCTATCTTGGACCCGAGTGTAAAAGGCGCAGAAATCCACGTGCAAATAGCGTCCTGAATTTCTCATTGTTTGTTTGCTGTTTTTCAAGTTAAATAAATGTGGTTTTGGATCTTAAACCTTGTTGTTGCTTGTAAAGTACAGGTTCGATAGAGGTGTGAGGGTTCATCCTCATTTCCGCCACTTTTTAACTAAACTTGGGCTTAGGCAAGAGTAGGCCAGCGTATGTTAGGAAGGGTACATGTCAGTTCACTCCCTGGTCAATTCACTCCCGTATCAATTCACTCCCTGAAACAATTTTTATGGTTAACCTTCGGGGGCGCAGAGGGCTTGGTGACCGGTACGTGACGAGTGATTCCATCGGCCGATTGATCCCATCCTATAAAAAAGGGACGATTAATGCCATCTAGTTAAAAAGGGACTATTGATCCATACCATTAAAAGGGGACGGTTGATCCGACCCAACTGAAAAAAGATGATCACTTTCACTTTTCATGTAATTTCCAGTGTAAGATGTTTCGCCTACAGAAAAACGAACGGAGTAAGTGGAAGTACTAATTTTGGCGGTATTGAGTATTACCGAGCAGTAATCCGGCTCTCAACATGGTCTATCCACCTGGGGACACGGTCAATTCACTTCCCGGTCAATTCACTCCCTGTATCAATTCACTCCTGATAAATTCCCTGAACGAAACTATTTTAAATATCAATTTTTAATTTTTTCTTACTACAGGGATAAATTCTCGGCACTGAAAACTGAAAGTAATTCATCCTAAAAGAGTACGTGGATGACCACAAAATGCCCTAGAAGATGGAATCGGAACACGGTTTTGTATATTGGGACCTGCCCCATGAAGAACTCTGGTCCGCATGCTTTTTCATGCATCTGGAGTCACTTTCGAGTGATTTGTGTCTAAGGTATGTGGGTGTGCGCATCCTAACCCCAAACCACCAATGGGGCGAGGCGCAGGGGGCTTGATGGGTTAGAGATGCGTGCACTCACTTACCTTCGACATAATTCCTTTGACTTTTTGACTATGTTTATTTGTGAAAGTGTGAACAATTTATTGAAGTAGAAAAGAAACGAAAAATAAATGGAAAAATTATACGGAAATATCAGCAAAAAATAAATCGAGGGATAAAATAAAATAAATCGGGCAAAACTATGATCCCTAAAAAGAATCACCGCAAGAAGAAGCTTCTTGTTACCACAAACAATTGTCTCTTGGCTCAACTGATGGAATATTTTTTTTATTCGCTATGTATTGTTTATTGTCAATGTTGAAAAACTTTTCGTCAGAGAAATTATTCCTACAGCCGTATAAATTATTATGGCTAACGTTGTTTCCTAACAAAAGAGTTATATAAAATTTAAAAATGGTTGCAATGGCAACAAGAAACTGTGAGAGAATATTTGTTGGTTTGGCATTTCTTTTCTCAGTTCATATATGCCTTATGAGTAGGGTTGCAATCTTTTTTTCGGAAAGAATCTTTTGCCAGAAAATTCCGGAAATTTTCCAGAAAGTTTCCGAAATGTTGGAAAGATACTTTTTCGATTCTCCCACTTGAGTTCTTCCATTTCATTTTCACACAGCCTCTGTTAATACAAACACTACATACATATTTAACAACAATCAATCAAAGCATTAATTAAAGGGGGGGGGTGTGCACTTAGGGGGGGGGGGGTGCACTTGGTATATACCGTCCCCTTTAAATGGAGGGGGAGAGTGGAAGCTACTTAGGTTTGAAAAAGTCACTTTCATGGCGCTGTGCGTAAGCGTTCGCGCTTTTTGGCCAAAATGGTGTTTTTTTGGTGTTGCAGTTCAATCCCACGTAGGGGCACACTATTTTTTTGGCTTGTTTGGCCAGTTTAGAGGTATTAGACTTTTATGACCAAATTCGGAATCAGCGACCCAAATTACCCCTAGAAATGATCAAACAGCCAAAAAAATAGTGTGACACTACGTGGGATTGAACCTGCAACACCAGAAACACCATTTTGGGCCAAAAAGCGCGAACGCTTACGCACTGCGCCATAGAAGCCACTTTCTCAAACCTAAGTACCGTATTTCCTGTAATAAGGCGGCACCCTTAATAAGGCGGCACCCCACTTCGATGGTCTATATCTCGAAGCAGAGTAAATATTTTGGTTATCTGTTTGATGCGTTTCTTAACTCCCGAGCTCTACCGATTCTAATTTTTAGATTTTGGTTGAGAACCCAAAACTCTCGAGATTGAATTCGAATTTTCGGATTTTCAGGGTTTGAAAAAATAAGGCGGCATGCCGCCTTATTACAGGAAATACGGTAGCTTTCCCACCCTTTAAGCATTGATTAATTAAGCATTAACAAAGCATTAATTAAATAAGCGAAAACAAAAAATTCAATGAAAAAAAAAGCTATAAAAAAGAGATAAATTTAACCCATGTTTTTTGCGTGCCAAAACTCCGAAATTCCATGTAGCGACACCCGATTTTACTTCTCAGTTTGTAGCGCTGAATCTCAGCTTTCTTTCAAGTCTGAATTTGCTAAAATGCCACAGAAATTTGGTGTAAAAACCTCAAAAAAATTAATATTTGCTTATTATTCTTTTGCCTAACTGTTATATTTTTGAAATTTAGGGTCTTGCCAGGAAAAATTATTTTTACCCTTTTTCCATTTCGACACACTGTAATCATTTGGCTTGTAGAAATTGCGCACAAAAACACATAAATTTCACACAAAAAGAAAAAAACGTTTTAAAAAAATATGAAATTTTTTGAAGAACAGAACGCCACAAAAAATAAATAAAAAACATTTAAAAAAAATATGAAATTTTTGAAAAAACCGAGGGCGCCACAAAAACAATGACATGTTAAGACATTTGAATTCGCGCCCAAAAGTTTCCGGAAAGATTCCCGAAATTTTCCGTGGAAACTTTCCATCACCCAACCCTACTTATGAGCATACCTTTCTCTAACATTAGTTTTGAGCTTTAAAACCCTATTCATAAAATCACTAAACCGTATTCCCTATCCTAAAACAACACTCTTCTTTTTCGCCAAAATCCAAAATGCTTTTTTGGTCATCTTAGAACTTTTAGGACATTCATACAATTTTTAATTAAATAAGTAGAGATCGTGGGCTTGTAAAAACAGAACTTCATTTTTTTCCATCTACATAAAAAAAACTAAGCTCTAGCCAGTTGGCGGTAAACTGAAATCCACGGGTTTTGAGCACGATCTTTTTTTCGACCTTTGCACATTTGGCAGTCAGAATATGGTGTAGATTATGGAAAAATGCTAATAAAAGTTCCGGGGTTTTTAAAAAAATTTTGGAAAATTGATTGGGTTTTGCCAAAATACACTTTCTCAATTCGAAAAGTTGATATTCGGTGGGTAAATCTAAGGCTGGTGTGACGGAAAGGGCACCAATTTGGAATCTGAGCTACATTTTAGTAAAAATTTTGAGAATAAAAAATGTACAAAAAAGTTTTTCGGGGAGACAAACTCGGACTCAGGCCAAAATCGACCAATTTTGACCTCAAATTTTTGGTATTTTTCAAGACTTTCTTTCGCAATTTGATATATGAAACCGTAGGGAATTGGCTAATTGTTTTGCAAACTATCTGCGATTTTTTTTTATAATTATTTTTTATAATTTTCTTATTTTTTAGGTTGCAGTATAGAATCCCCCCACGCAGAGTGATCGGATGGAGGAGATAACTTCATATTCGTGTTTTTCGACCCCGATTACATTAGAAAGCCGCGTGTTTTTTGATTCTAAGGAAAAAATTTTTGAATAGGGGGGGGAAATTGTTTTTTTAGTCAAAATTTGAAAAATTTAAATTGGCGCTTTTTGAATTGTAAAGGAACTAAGAGCTGTATTGGAGGGGAAGGTAATAAAAGGAGACCACCCTTTTATGGCAGAACAATAGAAAAGTAAATACATGTATTCTCGACTGCCTCACCATGTTTTTCAAACTGGGCCGTGGCAGAAAGACTTATCAAGAGTGCTTCTCGGAATCATGTCTAAGGTGAGTGAGTGCGCGCATCTCTAACTCTCAAGCCCCCTGCGCCCCCTTTGGGGCCGGGGGCTTGGGGGCTTGAAGTTGAGATTTATTTATGCGGTAGGCCCCAGTATTCAAAACTATGTTCAACATATTCTTGTTAGTGGGCCCTGTGTGATTAGTGGCCCTCTTTCATTCCTTCCCCTCCCAATGCAGCCCTTAATCCTTTAAAATTCAAAAGGCGCCAATTTAAATTTTTCAAATTTTGACTAAAAACCCATGATACACGCCTGTGGTTCTAACTTTTTTTGCTTTTCAGAATCAGAATTCTCATGAAATGGGGGCAGAGAAACACGAATATAAAGTTATCTCCTCGATCCGTTCGCTCTGCGTGGGAGAGGGATTCTATACTCAAGCCATTTTTTAACCCCATCCCTCTTAACCCTCCTCCCCTCCAACCCACCTTATAGCTAGTTGAGATACAAGTTAAAGTATGAATATTACAGAGCAAGTCGCCTTATTAAAAGAAGTAGGGTGAATTATCAACGAAATTCAGAAAATGTTCCTCTACAAACTATTGCCTGTTTCGATCATCCTGCTGTCGATCATTGGGATTGGTCATTATTTCTATTCTTCCAGAGCAACAAACAGTCAACAAATTGCGCCTGCTAATCCTTCTAGATGTAGACCTACAGTCGGGCCCGTGTATTTGTTCCCTTCCACTTCCCTTCAGCAATTCTCTAGGCTCAGCAATCTCGTCAGCATTCTGCCTTGCAAAAACGCATCACGTACACCGCCACCTAGTTTTCTTTCTTCTTTCTGCTGAATCGGCTAAATTCATCTGACAACATGACCGCCGTGAGAAACTTTCTAGCACTTATTCCCATTTCATGTTCAACCAAGCCTGCCCAAGAACGAAGTCGAAGTTGCGCTCAAAGCAAAGTTGTATGCACTAGCTCCTTCAACATATTGGTAATCTCATAAACTTTAAATCAGTAAACATTTAGCTTTAGGCTGAATATTCTGAATGGGGGCGAATTTCACCCGAGAAGAGATGGTTTTGTTCGAAATAAGAAGCAGTCTGCAATCAGCCACTGCTGCGGCGGCTCTTCCATGATATCCTGGTTATTAAAACGAAAAAAATCTTTTTTGTGGTCACCTTTTGGCTTTTTCTGCCACCTTTTCGAGTTTTGGTCAAAGAAGCTTTTTTCTGCTACTTTTTGCCTTTTTTCTGCCACTTTTGCTTTTTTCTGCCACCTTCTAGCTTTTTTTCTGCCCCTTTTACATTTTCTGCTACGTTTTTGTTTTTATGTAGCATTATGTCATAATTTTCGAAATTTCACTGTGAGCAGGGATGGACTAGGTATAAAAGGAAAAAAAATCAAGAGGTGGTAGAAAAAAGCAAAAGTTGGCAGAAAAATGCTTCGTCTTAAAAAACAAAGCCAATAGAGCTCCTTAAAAAAAAACCCAACCACTCCGTCTAAAATACTCCTGAAAAGAACCTATTCTAGGCAAGACTGGAGAACGGACATATCGGCTACTCAGAGTCCCTCGACCAGGTGATCGAAGTTGTGCACAGCGCTCCGTGAAAACCTGGCTGGAACTAATAGAGCGCTTGGAAAAGCAATTTGTCATCTCTACAAAGAGGGATCAGTCAGTAGTACAACCACCAGTTTTGTATATCAAAGGATCCGCCTTTGTGCCCTACCTATTGGGCACTTTCAAAGAGAAGCCCAAAGGTATGAGAGGGTGTTAGGCTCCGCCCCTTTTTTGGCCAATA